>WBNM01039589.1:0-34385 GCA_013399055.1 Ramphastos sulfuratus | reverse complement strand
ATTTGGATATCCTTCCTTGGGTCTGAAAAAGATTGAAACTAGCAGTTTCTAATGCATGTGAGTCTTCATTAATGGGGTATTATATTATTTGATTGTAGACATTGTCTATGATGAAATGCAGTTTATCTGTCACACACAGCCATGAGGAAATAGGAAGTCAGTAGCTTAGAAACTTGATTATCCAGGACTTAAGTGGCACTTGAGAGGAAGAATAAGCTGAAGGCCTGTATTCCTTTTAGAATATTTGCATTATACTTACATCTCTTACATATCTTTCTTACTCCTCCTCAGCTCTGCTAAGTCTGGAATCTCTTTTAATGCTGAGAGTCAGGCAAACAAATTCAAACAGATTCTCTAACCATGAGAAAAATCCTGTTCACACAGAAAGAAAGTAAACTAGCAAGACTTAAGCAGTAGTGAAGGTGAGGATTGGGATGATATTCATATAGTTCCCCACAGTGTTCGCTACTGGCCAGTGCTATCGTGCTACCCTGTCTGTTGGTGTCAGAGTACCATCAGAACATTGTTCTTCTTGAGTAATATCACTTAACCTAATGATACTGTTGTGATACCAAAAGCCTAAGAATGTCACAAATTTGTATATTGAAAGTTATCCTCTTCATAGGTATAAAGAAATAAGTGTTCTATGATTATTTAAAGGAATCACTGGGCATACCTCATCCAGTAGGGTGTCAAAGCAGTTAGCTCCAGAAGAAAAAGTAAATTGAGTGTCATCAGCAACTAGCTCCCAAAATACTTTATGTTAGCAATAGAAATGTAGCTGGGTGCTATCTTTCAAGCTAAAAGAGCTTTTTTAAAAAAAAAGGAAATAAAGAAAGATTGCCCTAATTTTACTTGCATGTAGTTCCCTTTTACCCACCTATGAGACTTAGTATCATAATGAGGTGGATTTCTAACTGTTGCTAACGTAAATTGCATTTGATAATAAAGACAAGTTTGAAGTCTCTTACAAATCAGTGCATATGGCATAGTTTGAAGATTGCTTTTGTCAAGTTTGATTAGCTCAAAGAGAAACCTTTTCTAAATATTGGTTGTAAGATTAATCAGACAGTGTAAGACCTGTAATTATTCCTCATCACAGGAAAACAACATAATGTATTATCTCATTTGGGAAAATGTAACTTCTGAGGATTAAAATTTGTGTTGTAAAGATTGGGGTCAAGGAAAAACTTTGATACTGCTCTTTTTTTTTTAAACTGACTTGTAGTTTTACATATGTCACTTTCTATAACATTTTCCCATATTACAAGCTGATAGTACCAACATCATTACATTGAAGGATGTTCTCATTATTGACTCCATTCTCAATTAATTATAAGTTTGTCATGTTTTAATGAGTAGGATTAAACTTTCATATTCCAAATATATGTCGCACATTGCTTGCTTAGAATTTTTCTGAAGGTGTTTGAATCATATCTTTGATTGAGTACAAGGGAAAACTATTCCTTGTGCACATTAAAAACCGTTTAGCATATTGAAACGCTCTTAGAAGGTGTTTAGTAGCTCTGTGCTTTAGAACAAAATGTTGAAATTTGGGCAGAAGTTTTTTTCCTATATTTCTTCATCACAAACAGTTGATGTCTTCACTAAAATACTCATATAGGCATGCGTTATGTCCTGTAAAATATAGGAGAGTAGAAGGAAGAGTAGCACTAATGTATTTCAATCATACTCTAATTTTCACTGGGTACTCTGTTCTTTTTTGATAAATCCCTGCTTCCTTCCATAGCTTTTTTTTTTTTTTTTTTTCAATCTCTCTTCAAAATGAAATGGTACTTTTTTGCTTAATCACCCTGTCTTTTAAAACCATGGTATGTTTGCAGTTGCTGCCACCTGTGCATTTCAGATTCAGATTTGGTCCAAGACAGCTCTGTAGAGCTTTCTCTCCAAAATTCAATGTGCATTAATAGACTTTGATCGTTCGTCGTATCTTCTAGCAGGAGTTTGCTGTTCATTTGGCTTTTATTTCCTTATACACCTTAACACTTTTCTCAATAATCCTTTCTAGGAATGCTTTTTTCTTTTCCTTATGTGCCTGCAAAATATAAAAACAAGATGGATGTACTCTAGCTTACCAAAGAAAAGCAGGTTCTGCACCGAAATGAAAATCTTTCATTAAATATGTTTTACCTTGGTTGTTTAGTCTGTATTGAATTAAAACTGTGACCTTGCAACGTGAATGGCAATGTCAACTGATAGCACAGTTTGGCTAATGACACATGAGCATGATTTGAAAGGGGTTGAATCAGCATGTCCCTCACCAGGTAGAAACCCAAAGTCCTGGTAAATGCTCGGCAGCGCTCTGTACCCTGGGCCATTTCTCCTGAGGCCTGTTACTACAAATAGCATGTAACTATGTTTGGGTATGCAGGATTCGACAGGATGTGGCTGCTCTTTCTCACTTACCAGATGGCTTTCCATGTACCATCACCTGTCCTAGCACTCCTCTGCCTCACTAACAGAGTTGTGACAAGATCTGTCGTGATGGTTGTGAAAGCTGCTTTCTGCATGTGGCCATTGTAATTATCACATATAGGCACCTTTATTTAGCAACTCCACATGTTTATTACTGTTGCAAATGTCTTACGTTTGGGTACGTTCATTTTGTATCTTCATTTTATGTTGCTTGTCTGTGGTGTTGATATTCTGCAGTCTAATGAGAGGGTTAAGCCTGCATAAAACCTGCTTGATCTCAAGATCAGGCTTTGTATGCCTACATGATAGGGTATGAATGTCTTCATACTCTTATTTGGAGAAACAGCTATAACTCAGCTGTGGTTTTGCAGTACTTGAAACTAACTCAGGAATCTCATGTGTGGCAGTAGAAGTTTTATACTATACCTCTCCATCACCCATCCTCAAGCACATTTTCTACATGTGTCATTATTATCATCAGCATCTGTCTTTTGAGCAATGATTTATTTGTCTCTAGGCCTCTGTCCCTTTATACAATACTAGATCTAAAATTAAATCTGTCTAAAGAGAAAGGCATGATCTCAAAGATTTCATACTCGTTGCGTAATTTTGTTGCCAATATCTAAATGTGAAATTGCTTTAAATTAACCAGCAATGATTTAGAATTAATAGGAAAGAGTTAAAAAAAAAGGGGGGGGGAGGGGGGGGGGAAAAAATCCCTTTCCCAGGCAAACTGGAACCTCTCTTTCCAACAAAGCTGTTGCAGGAGGTTTCAATGGTATGAATAAATGTATTTCTTTTAACACTTTTGTTGTTTAAAATGCTATTGTTTCATCTGAGGTGTGTGGAGATGTGCTAACCTTGTCAATGTGGGAGCAGTAGAGCAGAAATGATAACTGTATATACTCTTTTTTTTTTTTTTAACAAAAATACTGAGTGAGAGTGTGTGTATGTGTGTGAGAGGGAGAGAGAGAGAGAGAGAGAGACAACTTATTTAAATCCTGAATACAGTCAGACCTCATATGCATTGTTAAAAAAAAAGCCCTAAAGAATTGCATATGGATTAGGGGGATGAATATTCTATTATTTCAGTCTGTTCTGCTGATCTTCTTATTGTGACTTTGCGCTTCAGAAATCTGCCAGGAATTTGGCTTTGCTGTACTAGGCAGTAATTTTAAATGTGTATCAAGCACTTGATAGTGTATGATTTGCGTGCTGTTGCATTCCCATTCCCTAAATTTTCCACCAATTTATTACTTTTTTCATACTGTTTTAATATTTCAGGATGATGAATATATACAGCATCATTAAAGGTAAATAAAAAATGCATGAAATTAAAAAATGGAATATTAGATGTTTCTTTGCTGTAATCCCTAGGTCCAATAGGAATGAAATGTCTCTGTTCTGTCAAGTAATCCCTAAACATGATTAGGGACCTTGTAGTTTCCACATAGCCCACATAATATTTGTATCGTATAAGCCTATTTATGTAAGGTTTGAGTAAAAGTTGTTATTAGAAGACCTATAAACCTATTTTACAATTCAAAAAGATATGCTTGCCTCTTAATCTCTCTACTTTTATTATTTTTCTGGAGATGGCAATGCATCCTTAATTCATTTTTCAGAATTCTGCTGCATCTTTTGGATACTTGTATCGTGCATTAATTATCCAAATGAAATGTGTTTTCGAGACAGAGGACTCAGTTCAACAGTTCATCTACTTGCATAGTTTCTCCTTAAATCAGCATTGAAAGGGACTCAGATCTCTTTCTAGGTCTCTTCTTTGACATGCTGGTTTAGTCTGAACTGAGGGTCAGGAGATGTAGATTGTTTTTCTGATTTTGGGGAAGGGAAGATGGAAATCGAGAAAGGAGATTTCTTCTATTTTCTATTTTTTTTTCTATTTGATAGAATAGAATAATAAATAAAATATTTTCTATTTAAATAGATTTTTTTTTTCTATTTAAACTGTGTGATAATATATTATTGGTGATGTAAGTCCTTCTGGCAGCATCACCAAAAGTTTTAAGAAATCAGCTTTTGATCTGACTAGAAAATAGCAGAGTTTTAGAAAAGTGAGAAAGAAAGAAAATGGGGAAAAAATTTAATGACAGAAGAATAAGACAGGAGAGACAGTAGTTGTTTCCAGCTGTTTCTTGTGACATGGTTGTGCTGAGGATGCAACAACTCCACACTTCCTATTCCCTGCCTCAGCTTTTTGCCTGGGCAGCCCCATCTTGTATGTTGTTAGGCTGAATTCATTGATGTTCAGAGGTATTTGGGTTCCATGGTAGCACAGGGAAGATCAATAAGTAAGAATAGTAACTTAAGTACTTCTATAGTTTGAGTAGACATTCACTAAGAAATTTTTTTCAAATGATAGCAGAGGTCAGCTGTGGCAATTCTGTATTTCCCGTAAGGAAATTTGAGATTATATTAACCTAGGGCTATCTACTCAGAAAACCCTGTGGAAATACACCTATATTGCTTCCAGACTGCACTGAAATTTTACTTTTATTTCATTTTCGGCAGTTAGGGTGGCATTTGAGCAATAGCTCTATTCTTGTATTTATGAACTGAGAGAAGCTGAGCCCAGGGATCTTCTTCCAGGAAAACTGAGATCAATAACTGTTATCAAGTCTTCATTTACAGGGAGTGCTAAATGACCACCAAGTCCTGATGTTCATCAATTAATAGGGTGTGCTTAAAACCAGGCTGCCCCCCTCCCCCTCCAACCTACCACAGTCAGAACTTTTGATCTTTGCTATAATTTTGAACAGTCACTTTCTTTTATTGCAATTTCTTTTTAACTGGAGAGACTGTATGCCAGTGGTGCCAGTAAGTTAAAAGTAAGCAATGTTTTCCCTCACCAACCTCCTTCTCCTTGCTGGCAGTGGAAGAGAGAAGTGAAATGATACCTCAGTCTCATGTTGTTGATCCAAAGCAGGGATTTACATTGTTAACTGCAATTATTTTTGCATTTTGGTGCTCAGCAAGAAGGCAACTGCACACTGCAACCAGAGCAGAACAAACCCTGAAAACTGAAATTAAAAGCCTTATGCACAGAAGATGCCTTTATTCGCTCAGTTTAAGTGGAAAAGAGGGATTTGGAAAAGAGAGAGCTCAATTTAACAAAATAATATTGTGCTTTCAATCCTTAAAATGAATGAATTATTTGGATACTTAGCAGCATAATGTCTTTGAATAATGCTGGTGCTTAAGATAGAAAAAAACGATACTGTGAATGTGCTGTGTTTTGCCTCTGATGATGTTTTTACCAATTTGGCATTTATGGGAAGCAATATCATTGTTGCAAAGTTTTCAAATTGCTTTTTACACAAATCCACAGAAATTAAATCTCCTCCTTGTTATGAAAATGAAGTGGTGCCTTGAGACGCTGCTATATTAGCGCAAGTCTGCGGAGACAATAAGCCCAGTTTTGCCTGCAGTTATTGTCTGTCCACTTTTAATAGCTCCAAGAAGCTCTATTAGGTATAGGCTACAGCATGGCAAAGTAAATAAAGGTATGCTTAAGAGTAGCCTGTGAGCAGTGGCAGAGCTGTCTCGTAGGACCTCTTGTGCTTAAAGTTAAGCCCACACCTGACCGCTTCCACGGTGAAGAATTTTGCCCACGCCGTGGAGTGGTGTGATGCAGGAATAATGGCAAATTATGTAAATTGGGAGTCTTCAGAGAGAACATCACAAATCATTTTCAAGCTCAAAGAAAATAATGTGAATACAAATTGGCGTAGGCCACGCTCAGGTTTCAGGCAACAGCGTACCACACAGCGCAGTCCAGGTGAGGCCAATTGTGGAGGTCTTCAGCAAAAGCCTGCTGGTGTTATTCCAGTTTCAATTTGAATGGCTTCAGGAAAGGTCTAAGAGGAAAATGTAGTGGTTCAGACTGTACTACTACTATGATAACCCCCCCAGACATTTGGTAGAAGGATACTTTGAGTAGTAGTACTGCTGAGCTCTTAAGGAAGGCACTTGGTGAGAACAGAGCCTGGATGATGAGTGTTTTGTTAGATCCTCCCCCAAACCCTTGCTTGGCCATAGCTGCTGACAAAAGTGTCATCACCAGTGCAGACCTGAGGAGCAGCATGTGTTTCTGAGGGACCTTTGCCTCATTAGTAAGAGGCAGTGTGACATCTCAGCCCAGGCTGCACAGCTCAATCCATATTGGAAGGGAGCAAACATGACGCGGGTTGGAAGAGAGTCCAGTTCATGAACGGTCCAGGTGACTGGCATCGCTTCCAGGCTAGCCACTGTTTAGTAGGGCACAAGGCAGAATTATTTCAACTCAGAACAATAATGAATCTTTATAGCTGAATTTAAACTGCATTAAAGTGCTCTTCATGATGGGTTTAAATTCATTGACAGAATTAAGGCAAGACTAAGTCAAGTGCATGATTGATTTTTACTAATACAAATGAATCTAATAGATGGAGGAAAGCAGAGAGATCAAATTTTAAGACCTTGGAGCTGATTTACCTACATCAGATGTTTAATGGGATGCTTAATTTGATTGCTTCTCCAAAAACTACTCACAATAGTCAAGCCACTGACTAAATACCTGTGTAATCAAGGCCTCTGCATGCATCTACATCTTGATTTCCATGTACAAAATAACCAGCAATTAATGATGCTGATTGAGTGCAGGAAACACTTTGAGGTTCAAAATGGCAACTCCAGGTTTTTGGGGGGTCTCTTAGTGTTATTTCACTATGTTTTTAGAAGTGAGTATAGACAGAGTTAGGCAAGTCTATGAAAGATTTTGTAGTTGCAGAAGATTCTTCATGACTGTAGCTAGAAAAAAAGTCTCTTCATCAAGGTTAGGCACATTTAATTGTGAGAGTTAGATATATCTATTAAAAACAACATATTAGCCCACTTCTGTGTGGCCTAAGGGCCCCATTAGGTGGGTTTATAGTTCCATATTTAAAAAAAAAAATAAAATCAGTAAGGATGTTTGAATGGAAGGATGAGAACTGTGCGTAGCAATCACAAGGCTCTGTATGCTTGCTTCTTTCTCAGGACTGAACACGTGAGTGGGAAGTCAGCAGTCAGTATTGGCACTCTTTTATTTTTAGCTTTTGTTTTTAATGAGTCTCATTGTAATACATACAAAGGGTGTTAGAATATTGGACTGAGACTCTTGAAAATTGGTGCCTCATAATTTTTACTCTAGTATTTCTACAATGGTGAATGATCAATTACATGAACCCTTTTTATTTCCCATGACACAGCTACAGCAACTAAAATAAAGGATGTTGTGCTGACAGTGCCTTGAACCACTCATTCTACTATGGGCAAACTTCTGCTGTTTTCTCATAGTAACCTTTACAAAGGAACCAATAAACATTATTCCTGTTTTAATGACTCCCAAATAATGTCATATTTAAATGAAATGCAGTTTACCTCAGCAGGGTTCTTTGAATTTATGAGCATTTTTGGCCTATATCCCACAATAATGTGACAAATATTTGCATTTTTACTGTTTTCTTGAATACTTTTAAACACCCATTTTTAGGAGACTTCAGATTGCTTTTGAACATATTTGAATGCATTTTTAGCTATCACCAAGCTTAAAATAGGAACCCTTTTTTTCAGCTTATCTTTATTAAACACCTGTAAAAATCAGTTCGTTTTTTTTTTTTTTTTTTTCTTATAAAGCTTTCTTCCTTTAACGAATGCCAGGAATGCTGCACAGTTTATTCTACTATGGGCTTCTTTTCTTGGTGGTAATGGGCAGTAAATGGTCTGTTGATGCCTGCACTGTACACACAGACATTTACTGACCTAACTGTCCTAAATGGAAACTTGAAATTGCAGTGTAATGAATCTGATCTTTAACTATAATCAATTAAGACCAGAACTTTCAGGCAACTTTTAGAAAATCTTATCCACAATAAAGTCTTAGAAATTGATCGTTCTGTAGAAATGGTTGTGCTTGCAATAAACCTGTGATCTGATGAGTGGGTGGCCGGGCATGACAGTGTCCAATTAATTGTATTTTGATTGAATATTCATTTTGCATTTAAAAAAAACCCACGGATTATTTTGTTGTGGTTTTTTTCCCCTTGTTTGAGCTGTAGCAGTTGTTTGAGGTGTAGTGGTTGTTTTTTGGTGGGGGAGTGGGGAGGGTTGTGTTGTTGTTGGGTTTTTTTCTGTGACTGGTTTTGTTGGTTTTTTTTTTTAATATGGATACTTATTTTAAATTTTGTTATTTATAATTTTGTTATTTCAGATCTTTGTAATCTAAAGTTGAACTAGCAGTTCTTCATCTTGACTGGGTTAATTTTTCTGTTTTCTTTCGATGCCCTTTTTTTTTTGTCCCCCTTTTTAAAGAATGAAAATTGTCTGAATCAAATTTAAAAAACAAAACAAAACAATGAAAGTAGTTCTTATATCTCTATACAGCCATACTAAGACTTCTCTAACATTCACAAAAGCCAGTGGGAAGGTTTCTTTAGTGTTGTTAGTGCTGCAAAAATATCTTCTGTGTGTATTTCTGTGGTCAAAAACCCTAACCAAACACCCTGTACAGAATTTTGCAAGTGAAATAATTTGAACCAAGATTGCAGTCACTCATCCATCTCCACATGAGCACTGTGCTAGACACTGTTGATTAAAATCAGACCTTCTGAATGGGTGAACGAGGGAAGGCAGTAACAGAAACAAGAAAAGTTGACAAAAGTAAATATGTGTTAAATAAGGGAACAACATGCTTGCTTTTGTGGCCTTTGATCATGCCTAGTTTATTTTCAAAGGACGTTGGGGAATGCTTGGGAAAGGAACAGCCACCCAGTGTAATTGGAAAAGGGGGGAGGTCTGTAGCACGCTGGCTGCTGCTGCTCTTTCCTCTCTTGATAAGATTGTAAGAGTTGCCAATATCAGTATTCAGTCTTGTAGCGTGTCAGGGCTCTTTCATGTGAACTGAACTGAACTGTCTGTGCGCGCTCCCTCCCGCTCTCCTCCTGCTCTCCTTCCCAGCATTCGTCGTCGCATTGAAGTCAGGGGAGAGGAAAAAAAGATTTGAGGATTGCCCAATTTGTTCTGACATAAAGAGATGTTTAGCTCTGTGAAAGGTGGTGGAGGCGGAGTGCCTGACTGACATTTCAACAGGCTGTCTGCTGGGATTGCTCACTTCATGTCCCTTCATATTCCTACTGTGTCCTGCGCCAGTGCACTTGTCTAATCTTCATAGTGAGAGCACCAAGAGTCCCCTGGGCTTTGGTGCTCAGCACCTTGTTAGATGGGGCATATGGTGCCATAGTTCCTGCTTTTATACTCAGTTTTGCTCTCATGTTTCAGAGTTGTTTCAGGCACAAATATATATATATGTATCTATCTATCTATATCTATATGTATAGATATTGATAGATAGGGATTTGCTGAAATAACAGCATGTACCTTCTAATCTCCTTTGTCTGTTCTTGATAAAGCTAGATTTGGGTGATACCAGGTAAAAACACATAGAGGGAAAAGAAAACAAAAGACCCCAGTAAGTCAAAGCTTTAAGCAGCATTCTATGCTTTTGTTTTTCAATTAAATGTATTGACTTGCTCTGGCTAATTAGAAGATGGGCAAGAGAAAGTACTCAACCAACCAATAGGAGATATAACACATTGATTGATGATAAAGCTAAGACAGTGTCTGATCAGGAATGCCAAACTCCATACCAGGGGCTGCAGGGAAGTTTAGGTGTTGATGGTGTGTTTGCTTTTACAATTCTGAACACGTAATGCATGCTGGCATGCCACATCCTGTTACATCATGTCGGGTCAGCCCATGGTGCCAAATAACACTAAGAACATGAATTAATGAGAGCTAATGCTCATCTCATTGCTGAAATATTATCAGGTACCTTGTTAGATACAGTTCCTATCCAGATTCAGTTCTTCTAAAGCAGAGCTGATATTAAAGATATGTGTATTATATTTTTAACAGATAGATATGTTTTTTATGTTAGCCTTCCCAAAATACATCAATAGATGTGGTTTAATCCTTGTTAAACCATTAAAATTAATCCATGTGCTGCACTCACAGTCCTCCTTTACATCTTTTTTTAAAGGCGTTAGTTTTCCTCAACTGTATTATTGTTGGTGACAAAAAGCAGAGTGCTGTCATCTGCTCTGCTTCCTGCAGATCTGGGGACCTGTACTATTATCCCAGAACATTGATGCTGTAACGTTTGTTTGCTCATAAATGGTTGCCACTATTCAAATTTCCTCTCAATTAAAAAACTTTGAATAAATATCTCTTAATATACATCTCATCCTGAGGCAGAGTCATGTGTCTTACCAGGTTAGAGATTTCTAGTGTAAGCTTGTATTCTCAGACAAACTGTTCAAACTTCAGTGCCTAAAGCCAAATCTTCCTCCTTCCCAAAATGCAAGGACATCTACACAAAACCACTGATCATGAATAGCTCTGTGATTTCTCTCAGCCAGTGGCATGTTCTCTACAACTACTTGAAAGGAGGTTGTAGTCAGCTGGGGTTTGGTCTCTTCTGCCAGGCACCCAGTGACAGAATAAGAGGACACAGCCTCAAACTGTGCCAGGGCAGGTTTAGGCTGGATGTTAGGAGGAAGTTCTTCACCGAAAGAGTGATTGGCATTGGAATGGGCTGCCTGGGGAGGTGGTGGAATCCCCATCCCTGGAGGTGTTTAAGAGGAGGCTGGATGAGGCACTTAGTGCCATGGTTTAGTTAATTAGAAGGGTTAGGCGATAGGTTGGACTTGGTGATCCTAGAGGTCTTTTCCAACCTGGTTAATTCTGTGATTCTGTGATACCTAGTCAGACATTCTATTTGCTAGGGACTGGCAAAGACTTCTTTTCCTGCAGCAGACTGAACAGGTGGATTCTACAACTGTCTGTCTTTCTGTCTGTCTGTCTGTCTTTCCATTTTATTTCTGTAGTATCTATAGGTAAATTTAGGTTAGTGCACTGTCATAGTTGGAGAATGTTATAGAGATGTCATAAAGGTATCTTTGGGGTCCAGTCTATTGAGAAGACAAAATTCCAGTTCTCAGAAATTAACTAATTAACTAGTAAGTTTGGTTGTTGTTTTTTTTTCTGTAGATAAAGGCCAGATGACATCAGAAAGTTTTAGAAATTGGTTTGGTGAATCTCAGACACTCAGTCAAAGACTCACACATACATAAGTATCAGATCTGTTCACCTACCATCCAGCATGACTAATACCTGGACCCATGCTGGAGCAGATATAATTGATGCCTGGATCATATTTATGTAAGAGTTGCTGTCATGCTTCATTCCTGTTTCAATGTGTCTGTCTTCATTTTGCCCGTGAGTTGGAGTCAGCACAAGCAATCATTAGCATCCCTTAAAATCCATACAAAGGAATCACGATGTCTGACATTTTCACTGAGAGAACATTATGGGTGTACTCTGGCACATGCAGCCTAATTCTGTCAACCACTGAGATGATCATCAGTATAGGTACTGTGCAGATTTGCAGGAGAAAAAATTTCTTTGGAGGAGAACCAGGTAGGTGGAGGAGGCATCTCATCATGGTGCATTTGGAAAAGAGAATAGGAAGGAGATAAATGCCCATCGTGCCTGTCTAAATTACTCGAGTATCCCAAACATCCTGCAGATGTTTCACTACAAAGGAGCACATTGGCAAAATTGCCTCTGTACTTGAGGCTGTGGTCCAGCGGTTTGTGATATGTCTGATTTAAACATGCAAATCACCCAAGAGATGCTGAGAGATAAGTCATGTGTAGTGTTATTTAGTGATTTACTGGATTACCTGCAAAGCAAAAGCTGTCTGCTCCCCAGAAAGTAAGTGGTCTGTGGATGTGAGATGTTCAGAGGTGCATACAGACAAGTGTGTGTTTGAGCACATGCTTGTAGGCTTTCTCCCTTCCTATTTGCTCTTCTGTGCCCACACATATTATTATGTAATAGTTCTACTGTATTAGGAGTTCGATAAAACTTGCACTTGTCTGTAGAAGTGTAGCAGGTACAAGCCTGAGCCGCTAACTCAGGTTGATTGTTTCCAGAGAGCTGATTACAGAAGTTACCATCAATTGAACACAAGTTGCCTTTATTTAAAAATTGACTTAAAGTACAGTAAATGACTCAATGACTCATTAAATCAATTAAAAAATTGACTTAAAGTACAGTAAGTGACTCATTATATTAAGCTGTAGTAAGACACCAGATATAAAGAAGAGGAAAAACCCAAATGTGAAAGGAAGTTGCAGCTGAGTATCTGGATTTATTTTTGTTGAGAATCAAATGATCTGGTTATCAGAAGTGGACTTAAGAACATCTACCTGAATATTACAAAATACTCAGGTAGCAAAACCATCAACATAAAGCAAAGGGCCAGGTGTCACTGAAGTTTTTCCCTGATTCTCATATCAATAAATGAAGTTTACAGTAATGCTTTATCCAGGAGACGTTCAGTTGCATACCTGGCTACAATTAATTTACTAATATTGAGTAACTGTTCTGTGTGTCCCTAGATTTGTTGAACGTAATGTCTGTATGTTAAACAGTTTTCTATGGTATTTAAAAATTGACTTTTTGAAGAGTGTAATAGCATAATGAAATGTAAACTGAAAACAGGAATGAGTTAATTAGACTAATGATCCCTTGACTCCTTTATTAGCCAGCTTTAGCCAGCTCTTTAGAAATTGGGATTAGCTTTGTTTTCTCTGCTGAATAAAGACAGGAAGGATGATGTTGATTCTAGTAAATGACAGCACCAGTAGAAATGAGTGTTTTCCTGTTCGTAATAGGTTTCATCATTTAAGATAAAAATTTAGCCTTCCTGCACGCATACCTAATTTTACTGCACTTTAAGTTCAGGGCGGACGGGAAGAAAGAAGTCAGGAAAATAACTTAGGAATGCCTACTGGTTTTATGTCATGATTTTAAAGGTGGTTCACTCTGTGTCATTTCTGGACTTGAAACTTTGCAATTCTTCGTGTGAACCTGGGGCAGACTGGGTTTGCATTTCAACAAACTCTTCAGAAAAGGGCGAGCTTGACAACTTTTTGATCTAGGCTTTGAGCACTTAATTTCTCCTCTCTCTGAGAGAGTGATTCACATGTCTCTCTTGCTTTTAAGGGCTATCAAGAAGTACGAGAATTATCTCTGTAGTGGTTCAAGCCAAGCATGCACAGAGAAACAAAATTGGTTTTACGACAAATAGGAGGATTCGTAAGTCAGCAGCTGTTAGTGAAACAACATCATTAAAACTTCCTGTGATTCCAGACCTTGCTCTCGGGAGTCACTCAGGCCAAGAAAAACTTTAGATAAAGTGCTGAATTACAGGCAGGAAAAAGCAAACCAGAATTTAAATTGGTGGGAATTAGTGATGATTCAGTAAGTTAATTTCTGCTCTCTGTTACCTTCGCCTGACGATGTGGCAGTGTGTGGAGCAGTGCTGGGATGAGAGGAGGGCAGAGCTGGAGCTGCTGACAGACGGCTTTTAAGTTTGGATTCTTTCTGGTAGATTTTTATCCTGTAATGTAATGAGCTCCTCAGCTTCCCCCTAAACCTTCTATACCTATATAGAAGGCCCACACTGCCATGAAGGATCAGCTCTTTAATGAATGTCTGAAGAATACAGAATTTATCACACAAATGAGGCAACTGAGGGGACGTGGCAGCAGCAAAGTTAGAAGCTTTTTACTTACAGGCAATGTTCGTTTGCAATCCGATAGGTCCTTGTTAAGCAGTCTCTGAGCACTGCGCTGAAGCAGAAACAAGAATGTCACCTGTTTGTAGCTTTTTTTTCCTGCTCTCTGGGGGGTGCATTTGAAGAGGTGTGGTGGAGCAGTTTGGAGTTGGCAAGATAGCATCGAGCATTGTCCAGGTAGTCTTCTCCTCCTCCCTTCTGGAAAGGAGTAGGTGCTACTCGATGGCTTTTTGGTATGAGATTCTCTTGATGACTAATTCCAGCATGCTCCAGGCAGAGTGCAGCCCATGTGTCACACACGGAAGAGTTGAGTATTGCTTGTAGTCCAATGCTGTGCCTGACCTTGCAGCTCAATATTAATTTGAAGTAGTAGAATTAAAATTTCCCATTCTTTTGCATTGTCATGCCTCACATTGATAAGCACAAAGAAATGTAAATAAAAATGTCTTATTTCACAACCCTAGCTACAACCTTTTTGTTTTATGACAAAAGACAGTTAATTAGCATACTAGCAGTAAGCAGCCTTCCCAAACTCCTGCTAATTATGTATTCTGTTGACCGTGACTCCAGTCATAAGGTAATTGGCTTGCAGCAACATGACATTTCAAATCATCTCTTGAAATTACATCAAAAAGCCAGCCTGTTTTGTTTTGATAGGGGAACAATCAATTTGATAAGTGGTAACACAGCTCATTGTTTCACATTAATTAGACTAATTGCAGCATGTTAGCCTCTGAAATAGACAGAACTAGGAGAAGACAAAGGCTGTGGCCTTTAGCATGCAGTGCATGTGGTGGTTCCACTTGCTTGCACATACTGTAGGCAGAAAACAGAGTTGTTAGGATTCAGCCTTGCGGGAGACTGGGTGTTAACAGTGGTTTGATGTGTTATGCTTAATCCACTGGCTTTCAATTATAAGATCCAGGTTCAAAAAAATCCCTGAGAGAGGAAGGAGAACAAAAAAAGCCTTTTCAGTATTAATGGTGCTAAAGTTTTTTGGTGATCTTTGGTTTTCTGTCTCCTGAAAGGCAAAGCAGAGATCTGGCTACAGGATCCCTTAGATGTTTGTGGACTGTAAGGCCTTTCTTTGAGAAGGCTTTGCTTCCACTCTTGTGCTTTTCCTGCCCATTCCCACTTACATTTTTTCTTAGTATACCTTAGTTGGTTTATTTTTATTTTCACATTTGTATTCAGTTAAGAATGATGCATTAAATCAAATACTTAGTGAATGGATTACTGAAGACATGAAGTAGAGATGTATAACCCAGCCATGTGTTTCTAATTTAGAGCATCTTTGCCTGCTATTGAGATTACCAATGGTACTTATCTCTGTGATGATTTTTATAATGAAGCTCTGTCATCTGTAGATTGACATGACCAAATGGATTTTGCTTGTGACCTATTTGAAATGTAAAACAGTGTTTTAAGAGATGGAAAGTTTGAGGGGTTATCTCAGTCCACAGGCTGACTTCATTGCCGTTCACAGCTTGGTACAGTGATTCTTCGACATCAGACCGCTGGATATGTAAAGGGAGTGTTCTTTGACCACGATGTTGTTAGTGTGTTTGGTAAATGGGGTCACATTAGGCAACCTCTCTGAGTCTGAAAAGCATCCAAGATTCCAAAACTGTATGAATGTTGCTGAAATGCATGAGACAACTCAGATTTCACTTCCACAGAAGAAATCTAGACTAGAGTCTCTCGGTTCAAACCAAAGTACCACCAGAACATTTCACCTCTTTAAATTACTTCTATTCAACAAAAAGTGTTCTCAGTTGTTAAAAAAACAAAAACAAAAACAAACCAACAATTACAGAGAAATAGAGACTCTTTAATAATCATTGAACTGCTGACAGCAAAGGTATAATTCTTCAGTTGTTCTCCATGGAAAATGAGATTTAATTTTTTTTTTTTCAGGTGATGCAAAGCAGTTTAGGTATCCACATGTTTGTGCTGGGCACAGACCTCACACATTTTTGTTTGTTACCCCCCTCCCCTTATCATTAACTGGTTAGACAGGTAAGCCTTTGGGGCAGAAATTTTGTTAAATTTGCCTGTAGTCTATGTTTGGAGAGGTGTAATTTCACTTAAATCAAGGGATTTGTCCCAAAGGTGTAACATCATCATTGCTTGCAGAAGCTGTATTTTTAGTAGTTTTGCTTATGCTTTCTTCTGGCCCCTTAGCAAATGGTCATAAACTCTGTTTTAAACCCAGGTACCAGTGACTTCATACTGCTGATTTATTTCTGTCATTTACTGGCAAGAACACATTTTTAAAAATGTATTCTAAGCAATTCATTCCTCTCTATCTCCTCTCCTCTGTACCTCCCTTTGCATTCCTTCTCCTTCGACATTTAAATTGCCTTTCATTGAGTTTAAAATGATGCCCGGATTAGCGATGTAACTTTCCTAATGTGCCGCTCCTACGAAAAAGTCCTGGGTTTATACAGGAGGTGAATTGGAAAGAAGCAGAAGATTGAAGCCTTTCAGCATTCAGCTTAAGTGCTGGTTCCACTTGCCTGAGCACAAGCTGGAAGTGGCGTTGTTAGGATGCAAGCCTGCACCCTTGCTGTCACTGCTGGTCCTTGTGTAGTCAGGTTCCTGCTTGGAGCAGAGCAAATCTTTGCTCAGTTAAGCGAGCGTCAGTCACTGGCAAGCTTGGCTGCCAGCCCAGGGTTGTTAGACTTTTCTGTGCTACGCTTGAATGAGATATTGAGGAGACATGGCTACCTAAACAGTCAAGAAGCACTAGACACATTTAAAAAAAAAGCCCCAAACCAAACAAAAAACCAAAACAAACCCCAAACCAAAACACCCTAAACCAAAACAAACCCTAAACCAAAACACCCTAAATCAAACCAAACCAAAAACTGCCAGAGGGATGACGGAGTAATTTCAAGACTATGACTTAATTTACAGTACTTGCTTGGGAGGCTTGCAATAAGGAACCTGCATTGCCTGCTTGGTGACAAATCCTGCTGACCTGGTTTAAATACCTTCTTCTGTCTATTGAAATCCAAGACTAGAAAGTGCTGCTGAATTCTGAGGGAGAAATGGGTGCAGTCAAGTCAAAGCTTAGCAAGCTGAAACACATTGATACGATCTTGCAAGCAAAGTCCTGAGTTCTTTCAGTGCTAAATTACTGGTTTTGGCTTACATCAGTAGTGGCCACTCAGCTACATGTAGGACTGTGCTTTCAGGTTGCTTGTTTATTTTAGAATCATAGCATGGTAAGATTGGAAGGGACCTCAAAGATTATCTAGTTCCAACCCCCTGCCATAGGCAGGGATACCTCCCACTAGTACAGGTCACTCCAGGCCTCCTCCAACCTGGCCTTGAACACTTCCAGGGAGGGAGCAGCCACAACCTCCTTGGGCAAACTGTTCCACTGTCTCACCACCCTCACTGTAAAGAACTTCCTCCTAACATCCAGTCTAAATCTTCCCTCTGCCAGTTTAAACCCATTGCCCCTTGTCCTGTCATTGCAAGACCTTGTCAGTAGTCCCTCCCCAGCCTTCCTGTAGGCCCCCTTCAGATACTGGAAGGCTACTCTAAGGTCTCCTCAAAGCCTTCTCTTCTCCAGGCTGAAGAGCCCCAACTCTTTCTGTCTGTCCTCATAGGAGAGCTGCTCCAACCCTCTGACCATCTTCGTAGATGATCAAACAAAATCAACAGGACCACCCTCAAGTGGAAGAGGAATAGTGAGAAATGAAGTTGCAAAGTTTTGGGTTGCACAAAGATGCTGGCAGTGGCTGTTCTGCACGATGAGGAGAGGAAAATCAGGGACAGGGTAAAAAGAGATAAAATAGGAATAGCTTTTAAATAGGAATTGCTGGCAGAGCTATTAATCACACAAGACTTTGAGCTCTAAGGGTTGCACGAGCAAAGCTAATACAAAAGAAGAGAGGTACTTTGCTGATATCTTGAAATACACTATTTTAACAACAAGCAAAATTAAAATAAGATAATGTCTGAGCAGATTAATGACATGTAATAATATTTAAAACAAAATCCAAACATAAGATGAGTCCCAAGTATCTCCAAAAAATCTGAGCTATTTTAGAAGACAATTTTGCAAGTTGCTAGTCTTGTCATAGAGGTTCAGCTCTGAGCTTTGATTCTGATCTCATTTACACTAGTGAAAATAATCAATATTTCTGCTATTTCTCTGACAATATGCTGCAACTGTGACCAGAACATGGACTCTGCTAGAGTCTGTGTTTTTCAGCAGGACATTTCATAGTATCTCTGAGGCAGTTTAGAAAAAGAACAGAAAAATGCCTTTTTTGTTTTGTTGCTGGCTAAGGTAGGCTACTGCCTGCTCTTTGCAGACTGCTGAGCTAAATGGGGACTTGATGCAGGTAGAGGTTTTTTTGGTCTGAGAAGAGAAATCAAGAATCTGAGAACATAGAGAAAGACTTAAGACATAACTTGTATTATCATTTTTCCTTTGAAAATCTGCATCTTCATCTCTGAATTTGTGTCATTGCAGCCAGTTCAGCGCAAACTGAACACCAGTTTAGGACTTTGCACAGGGGAATAATCTTTTCCTTACGTGGGATGATAATATTATTATTTTTAAAGTCCTTTTCTTGCTATTTCTATGACCTTCCACCCTTAATGCGCAACCGAAGATGTTTAATGAAAGAAAACAAACCTAAATTCCTCACTGACCTGGACTTACAAAGCAAGGAGGGTTTTCAGTGAAGCCTTCATAAGCTATAAATCAGTGTAAAATTTAGCTCATATTGCATTCTCATTGGAAATGGGTTATATGATAATTTATGTTGAGCTGATCATAACTAAGCACCGCATAGTAGTGTCCTTCAAAAAATTTTAATCAAGATTGTCTTTCTCTCTCCACCTCTCTTGGTGCAATTTCAAGAGGTTTATTTGCATGTCAATCTGCACGTGTTACTGAAGTTATTCCACTGAAGCAAGCACAACATCTCGGCTGCATACGTGTTTTACAGCAGCATAATGTCAGGTGACTCTTTGCATTTATTTCTGATTTGTGCTAGTGGAAGAGTCAGGCCCTTAATTCTCTCAAGCCCTGAAAACAGAGGGTATTTCCAAGTGCTTGTCAGATCTGTTTTCCAAGACTTTTAATGCTTTGCAGTTACTGTGCAATAAGCAACATAGAGGAAAAAATTGCTGATTGCATGTAAATACCTAAGAAGGTCTGACTTCTGCTTTAAAAATCTATGAAATTTGCTTTTAGATGCATGTTTTCTCTTGAGACTTTTCCCATTTGTGGTAGAGCAAACAGTAAAGGGTTTCCAGAGAGGTGTCTTAGGCGGCAAATACCAGGAGAGTCCTCTCCAGGGCTAACTTGTCAATAGCTCTTTACATCAAGGACTGTCTTATTTAACAGTACTTATGCAATGTCTAGTATGTTGGGGTTCTGTAGTAAGGACAAAGTTGCTCTGTAATTGGTGTTAATAAACAGTTTCTCACCTAAATATGTATAATCAAGAGGAGCAGGGTGGGGAGAGGTACGTTGGTAAGAATGGGTGTGTTGATTTCTCATGCAAGCTTTTTTCTTTTTCATAATTAAAGGCTTATGTTAAGAAGTTACACATGAGTAGACTACTGGTAGAATCCTAGAAAGGGTAAACAGGTTTTAAACAGATTTAAGTGGGTATTGTAGACAAAGATTATGAACTATGACTGGAGAAATTTGATTCCAGAAGTCCAGCAAAGGATATTTTTAGTTAGACAAAAAGCTCTCTACGTGTCAAGTTTGACAGCCATGGTGTAAGTAGTTTTCATGCTGTGGTGAAGCAGTAGATTTGAAGGTGGAAGGCTTGAGATTTGTGTGACTGAAGTGGGAGGAGTGTGACAACTGAGGTAGAGAAATTTACCAATGGTAGTTGCAGCCACAGCAGATGAAGTGAGCTAGAGGAAGCTGGGACAACTGATTTGGGAGACTGAAAGTATATATGTTGGTTCTTTGGCAAGTGCTTTGTAACTTATTTGGTATGGAAATGTCAGGAGATGCTCAGTGCATTTTCCCCATGATCCTAAATCAGCAGTTCCTAGCAGGCCTCACGTTTCATAAGTCTCATAAAATTAATGGAGGTGCTGCCACAAATCACTCTTTTATCTCTCCTACCCTTTATGTAATTTTTAATATAGGGTTTTTTTCTCCTGCCAGTAAACATTAAAAGTTGAGGTCGAGGTATTTCCAAATTATCTTTTCCTTCCCACCAGTTGTTTCTGGCTATGTTCCAAAGAGAGAGAGAAGACAGGTTTTCCTTGGTCACTTAATTGTGTATGCCCATTGTTTTTTATGACTTGCAAATGCATATTTTTGTGTGCTTAGAGGCTCTTATGACAAGGTGCTAATGGGTTCCTGGCTGGGCAAGCACCTGTGTCAGAAAGTATTTCATTGTGTCCCTTGGTTTAAAAGCTCTGACTGCTTCTGTTAGCTTGCATATATACCTTTGTTGCAACACCCTAATGTACTTTCATTTGAGGAGTTTTGTGCACATAGGATCTGCATGTACAGAGGAAGTTGCTATTCTCATCTGCAAAAGAAGCCATTACTCTTAATATGGTGAGAAAATAAAGAGTTTCAATGGGAGCTCCCCTTGCCTGAGAGACAAAAATCTAGGACATAGAGAAACAACTTGGACAACTGACCTGTTCAGGAATTTTCATCATATGATCTAAGACATTCTGCAAGGTGGGCTGTGGGTACCTGGTAGGTAGCATGATGCTGTAAAATCTTATTTGCAACTCTTAGGCTGCATGAAATGGCAGATGACAGTACCCTACAGGGTTTCCTACTAAGGAGCTTCCAAATGAACTCTTCTTGTAGTTGCTCCAGCCTTGTGAAAGTGAAGAGGAAACAGTGTCTGCAGCTTTGAAAAAGGAGCAGAGCATCCACAAGGTGATCTCTGTGTTGGCCTGTAATCTGCATTGGGAAGAAGACCTCAGGTCCCCTCAGGATATTTCCTCTAACCCTATGTGCTAGTTGCAGCAATTAAAATCTTTCCCTTCTGAAAAAGAAGCTAAGGGTTAGCTTTTCTTGCTTGTTTTGCTGGTATTTCCTTTAACAAAAGTTGCTCACTCATGATCTGGTGCATTTGGGAAGATAATAATGGTTTCTCATCTTATGTCTATACAATAACATTTTGTTCTAGTCAAAATGTGGACAAATTTTTTTGCAGATTTTAGCCATTTTAGTGCTACTAGCAAGTAAATCCAGTCCATTTAAACTATGCAATCCCTTGTGCTAAGGAGCAGTTTCCATAACATAGTTGCCATCAGCTCTTGTCATGGAAGATTATCAGTTTTTTTGTTTTTTTTAATGCTTCCTAGTTTGCTCTTGCACATTAATTTGCCCCCTGTACTTTTCCAAGGTTAAAGATCTAGATGATGCACTTTCTGGCTGGGGAATAAACAAGGTATGGCAGATTTGGGATCCTCTGAAAACAGAAGTAGAATAGATTTAGAAATGTGCATAGTTAATAGCCCTTCTGAAATGGAAAACGTGTATGAATGCAACAAGGAACTTGGAAGTGTATAGGACAAGGTATGAATAAAGGGTCTCTTGAGGCCCATAGAATGCATCCCGGCATAGGTCTTTGAGATAGTTTTTGTATATTAGTTTATACAGTCATATCATAAGCTGACCAAGAGTAGAGAAACAGGATGTATAAATGAGATTTTTGTGATATAAATGTGGGATAGACTGGAGTCAGTCTTTTTCCTATTGTGAAACCTGCCTTTAACACAGGACTTTGCAATACTTTCCATTGTGCTCCAATACATCATGCTTTTCAGCCTGGAGAAGAGAAGGCTTCCAGGAGACCTTAGAGTAGCCTTCCAGTATCTGAAGGGGGCCTACAGGAAGGCTGGGGAGGGACTATTGACAAGGTCTTGCAATGACAGGACAAGGGGCAATGGGTTTAAACTGGCAGAGGGGAGATTTAGACTGCATGTTAGGAGGAAGTTCTTTCCAGTGAGGGTAGTGAGACACTGGCACAGGTTGCCCAGGGAGGTTGTGGCTGCTCCCTCCCTGGAGGTGTGCAAGGCCAGGTTGGACAAGGCCTTGAGTGACCTGTACTAGTGGGAGGTGTCCCTGCCTATGGCAGGGGGTTGGAACTAGATGATCCTTGAGGTCCCTTCCAACCTTACCATTCTATGATTCTATGCTACAACAACAACAAAGACTGTCTAAGCATATACAAATTTTAATAGATTTTTTTTTTCCCCCCACTGTCTTTTCCAGACAGATTAGCAGCAACTATACTATATGTGCTTATTCTTTCCAATTGATAGACATCTTTAATGATTGTGTTTTAAGTGATATATAACCATTTTCCAAAAAAAGTCCTGGTACTTTAACAACTAAGTATCTCTGTGACCGCTGCAGATGATGTATAGAAACTTCTGTTGTCTCTGTACAAGGAAGAAGAGAGATGATTTTTCTTGGAATTCTTTTGCATCTGTTTTTCGGGTTTTTGTTTTGCAAATGTTGTTTTATTGGAGGTTGGTCTTATAATTCAGCAGTGTATTACACAGCTTGTTTGCTTAGGAGCCTTCCAGCTACCCCTGGCTAATAATGATGACAATGCATTGGGAACTCGTTTAACACGTGGGCTGGACAGCAAGCTGTGCCCTGCTCATGCTGCTGGGAGAGCAGCTGCCAAGGAGCCTTTTGAGACTCTTTGGACTGACTTGTCCTCCATCCTGACTCTGCTGTACTTTGGAGCAACTTCAGGGCTATTCTGTGTTTGTAGTTGGATATTTCTACGTGATACTCAAAACCTCACCAAATTGCAGGAAAAAATCTGTTTTGGCAGTGACTCTCTGAACCCCAGCACTGTGCTGTGAAAGCAAGGCAGCACCTCTAAATCAGATGGGCATCTGGGGCTTGAATCTTCCACCTTGGGTCCTCGTAATCCATTGTCCCCACAAACAATTCAACTTCCAGATATGCTGCTGTGAGAATTTGGGTAATTCAATGTCATCAATTAAGTTATTTTAGAATTACTTCAGTGTAGCTGTGAACAAAATTAAGCCTCGAGTCTGTTCTGGGAAATAAGAGATATGTTTTTTTCTAAGTGGTTTCTAATACATTTCATTCATTTGATGAATGTCATTTAGGCATTGGGGCTTGGTAGAGTGTCTGTCTAGGGTTTGAACAGCCTGACAATTTGTAGCTGGCCAAAAGGAATGAAGACCAATATCTTCACAGAGCACTTCAGTAGTTTTGGTGTTTGGGTTTTTGGGTTTGTGGCTTTTTTTTTAATTTATTTTTTTTCCCTTCACAAGTATTGAATACTTCAAAGGTGACATAAAGACATGCAATAGGAGGTTCAGTCCTAAGGACCTGGGAGTGCTCCAACTTATTGTCCTAAACAAGCTTGGCTATCTTAAAACTTAGCTGTCTCGTGGCATCAGTTTGTGTCTATGTCAGTTGTAATTGTCACAAGTAAGCAGTCTGCAAACACAAGGCAGAGATTCAATTATGCTTTCTTGAATTGCATTTAAAAAATCACCTCAATGGTGTTCTGCTGTGACTTCACAGTTTCTAAGGTATTAGAAAAACTTTGTGCTAAGACTGATGCAATATTCTTGGCAAAGAACAATTTATCTGAGTTCACTGGAAACCTGAAGGGAGGTGAATGCACCAAGGTCGGTGGCATGATTATATAATTTTTGCATTATGAATAAACAGATGTTCTCTTTCATGAGCATTCACACCTACAGTATTGGACATTAGGTGAAGCATCTAAACCAGGTTTGTTGGTGCCAAAGACATGGAGAACTTTCAAGTCCTGTTGGGTGCTGACATAAGTGCTGGATATAATTCACTGTTGTTGATTTTCAATCCCATTTCACTCGGGTATTTTGGTTTCGGTTTGGTTTGATTTGGTTTAGTTTTTTGTTTATTTGGTTGGGTTGGGTTTTTTTTGGGGTGGTGGTGGGTTGGTTGTTGGCTTTTGGGGCCGTTTTGGTTGGTTTTGTGTAATATTGTTTGGGTACTTTGATTTTTTTGCAAAGAAAAGTGAAATCTGTTGATTTCTCAAGGCAGACTTTATTAAAAGGTTATCATTAAAAATTACCTGCCACGTACAGGAAACAAAACAGCTACTCATCTGAGTAGTGGTCCTTGAATTGTGCTTTTGGCCATTTTCTCTGTTACTGTATATTAATATTTTTATTTTTACCACATCAGATCGATGTGCCAGATTTTCTGGCTTCTCCAGTTATTCTGTATCACTTTGACAATACAGAAAAAAGCTGTACCTATTTTGCCTGGTTATGTGTCTGTGTACATTCATCCTATGCTATCAGAACAATGCTGATACACTGAAATGTGCCTGAGGAGTGGAAGAGGAGCAGAACAGGCAAGAAAGTTCAGGAGACCAAGTTGGTCAGTTTGTCTGTCCAGTCTCAATCTTCTGTCTTTAAACTGCATTGATTGTGATCTTGGTCATAATTTGTTAGCAGCATGAAGTGTTGTTTCAGCTGCAAGCAGAAATGCACCTGCCTGGGCTCTTTGGCTGCTACGTAACAGTAGCAGTGGTAGAATAAGAGTTAAGATACAAATAAGTAGAGAAGGCTTTTCTGTGTATGAAATATTTGTCTTTCAAAATGCAAATGTTAGCTTGAGAGTGGTCAAAGAGAAGTGTCAGGAAAGGAAATGGAAATGTTGGGAGTGTTTGTTGTGTTGGTACATCAATCTCGCACACTCTGCATAAAGCCAAGAGAGTTCAAGCCTGTTAACTGAAGGCTTTAAATTGTGTTAATGTCAGTATAATCCAGTGCAGTTAGACTCTAACCACACCTGCTTGAATGTCTTCAGCTGTGTTTAATCCATTTCTTACAAGAGAAACCCTACCCTTTGCATTTTTTATTGAAGCACTTTGCTTTACTCTGTGCCTTTAGTATTCGTTCTTCGCAGTTTTAAGCCAATAGCACCTGGACAGTTGTCTCCAAAACCTTGTACTTAATGTTCACAGTGAGCCAAAAACAGTGGATGCACTATGGTTGATAAGAAGGTTTTCTTAAAGCTTAACAAGGCTCAAAAGCAAATATAAGTTGGGAAATCACCTTTTCCTTCCCTTGGAAAAAAAGGAGGAAAAGCAAAAGACAGTTTGTTCAGCTAGAATTTTGTTAGATTATGCATGTCAGGGAGCTGCAGAAGGAAAAACTAAGTGAGAAGAAAAATACTAACACAATATTCGTAATTCTTGTATCAAGGAATCTCAGTCATTTTAGAAAAGTAATTGGTGAAGACCCAGTGAAGCCTCTTTGCTTTTATGAAGAGACTGCTGGAGAGGCAGACTGTAGAAGGGACTGCAAATGGGACCCTAGAGTCACTCACTTGTGAAATCAAGAACAAAGAGGAAAAATCCTCATATTCATCTTCTCTTCCAACCCACTTACTGTGTTGTTGCAAACAGAGTGTAATAATTCTGCATGTGATATTTAAACCAATTTTGCTAAGGAGAAATGAACCCAACTTAAATCTGGTCATAGCTAAGTGAATTACAACTTTTTCTGACTGTGACAGCTATCTTGAAATAGCTCTTTGATGAAATCCTCTCCTCTTTCAAGTCACTGGAAAAACTACGATGAGATTCATTTCACCTAACGTTAGACGTCTGTAGCGTAAACTTCTGTATCTCAGCTCCCCATCCTCAACTCTATAACTGGTGGAGAGAAATGAGACCTGGTAGGGTACAATACATCTTCCTTGTTTCAGATGGCTACTTTAGAAGAGAGAAATCCAACTCTGTAAGTAACTGCCTCTCTATCAGCTTTTGAAAGGTACAGGATGAGCAACTTCCATGGTGTCAGGCTCATCTAGTCAGAAGAAACCCACCTGTTGTGACTCCAGAGATGATTTCACATCAGTGACCTTATGTAGGAGATGCTGAAGTTCTTGGATTGGCAGTACATCTTAGTTATTCTCTCATCTGCTTTCACACCTCTACCTGTAGTCTCAGAGTTCTGTTATGTGAGAATTTGTTTAACTGTAGAAAATCTGGAGTTATATATACAGGTCGTTCAAGCTTACTCTTAAAAGTACTGCTCCTCTGTCTTCATTGCTGTTTCTGAAACTGTGGGTCAATACTGAATCTGTGGACTCACTCTCTTCACCTCAAAACATTCTGGGAAAGCATTAAGAATCCATTCAGAGGAATGCTAGAAGAAAATAAGTTGCATTGATATCTCTGCTCTTCTTGTACAAGTAGTCTTTCCATTCCTGGCCTTAAGCTAGAGATGAACTGAAGGAGAAATAAGCATGGGTCATAATACAAAGAGGGACATTCAGAAAATCATGTGCAATTGCTACATGGAGATCAAGAATAACAAGCCAACAAGAAGCATGCTAAGTAGCAGTCAATATTAAGCATCTCTTCTGCTGAGCTTTATCACAATGTCTTGTGGAATAACTTTCATCACTTAAAGGTGGGAAATAACAATTTGGCTTTGCTGTGGATTTTTGTTGTTTTTTTTTTTAAGTGGGAAAAAGGGCGTGCAGGTATAATACCAAAGGTGCTGTTTAGGTGCTTTCACCTTCTGTGTTGTGATTAGCCCTATTTTAGGATGTGTTCTTTCCCAAAGGCTGGCTGTGGTTTAAAATGATCTGGTATGCTGTGACTTGCCATGAAATATGGTGAGGAGGTTGCTTAATTCACTGGGCTTTCTTCAGTGAGGAAGTGGATACACTTCAGAGACTGTTGTTCCCTTGCAGCCCTTGCTGAGCAGGTGACTCTGTGCAGGTTGATGTTGGTCTCCCTGCCATGGTAGTCACTTGTGCACAGCAATGCTGAGAACAGCTGCTTTGCTCAATGGCCAGCTCCTTGGTTTGGTGTACAGAAGTCAGCTTAGCTTGACTTACTGTGGTTCTTACATGATCACTGGCAGTTTGGCCTGATGTGTTTTTTTAAGCCAGGTTTGTTTTCTGGTTGTTAAGTGGAGATGTTTGCCTTAAAGGGGCAGTTACTGTAGCTGATGTGTGTGTATAGCAGCAGAGCAGAGGAGCCTTTCGTGTCTGTTGAAGGTTCTGCTGTGTGGGTGGGAAAGAGGAAATCAGCCATGAGAAGGTCATAACAAGACAAGGACTGTAGGAGGTAGAAAGCAGGAGAGAAGTTAAGCTGGAAAATAATGAAGGAAGAAAGAGTCTTTATCTTTCCTCTAACTCCTTGGAACCTCAAGGATGGAGAGTCTTTCCCTCTGTTTATGTAGATATAAATCCAGAATAACATAATACATGTAAACCCAGAATAACAAAATGTTGTCCTGGTGTGTGGGCAGAATTGATGACACTGTCTCTGATGCTCCTTCTTGAAAAAGGAATACTTCAGATCATTTTACATCTGTTTTTTATAGAATCATAGAATAACAGGTTGAAAGGCACCTCCACTTTCTTGGGAGGTGCACCATCTAGATAAAACAGCCCAGCAACCTGTCTGGCCAGGTCTTAAAGGTATCCAGGGAAGGGGACACCCTTTACATTATTTTGATGGGATCAAAAAGAAACATCACTAAATCTTTCTTGTAATAGGGGGACAATAACATATTTAATAAGGAGAGATATGTTTTCTGTAGAGAGGAGGGATAAAAACAACAAAAAAAAAGCTTTGGTGAAAATGACACATTCATGTATTTTGTATGTTTTCAAGAAAGTAAAATCACAAACTAGCTTACTTTTTTTCAACTTTCCATAATTAATCGCCTTTGGGAGGTACTTAACTCTAAAATATTTCATTTCTATTAAAATCTAAAAATGTGCTTACCCGTTCTATACAAAGTAATTTTCTCCAGATTAATTGTATTAGAGCAGTTTAAAACACTGTTATTGGGTATCCTGTGTGATACCATCGTGTCCCTTCAGCTCTGTCAGTCTTCCCCTTTCTTCCTCCCATTCTTTCTCCCATTAAAAATACCTACTTCTGGTTTTGCTTCAGTGGTGTTACTTAGCAATTTATTTCCTATGATTAACATATCTGTATGTACCTGATCCAAAGTCATGTGAAGATGAGGGAATGTTTTCCCTTCAGATCAGTGAGTTTCAGATGTGGCCCTCAACAGATAATTATCAGATACCTAAATCACGTTTGAATAAAGGGGGCTTTGTGTGTGCATGTATGTAAAAACGCTTCCTTTAGCCTAAGGGATAGCAGTCCATACAGGAAGTGAGATGAAAACTGAATTTTTTGCAGAACAGAGATGTCATTTTAACTAAGTATTTTTTTTCCCCTTTATTCTTCTCCCTTCTGTTTGAAAAAAATGTTAAACACGTTGAGCCAGGGAGACAGTCTTGTGCCGCATTAGAATAGCCGTCAACGTCAGCCGAGACCATTTGGATCATGTCACTTGTCCTAAAGTGTGTAGCTGTTTTTAAAGAAAGAACATGTCATGTTCTGTACAGGGATCTTTAATGCATGAAACTTGTTTGAAGCAATAATAAATCAAGTCCTTGCTGCTAAAACCAGTGTCTGATTTTCCCTCGTGACAATCTCTACCTTTCTGCGTGTGAAAACTGAGACAATAGCAAGAACAATTGTGCCGCCAGAAGTATTGCAAATAATTTTGATCACAGTGAACTAAATACAGGAATCTAGCAAAATACAGAACTGAGATATAAATGTCCTATGCATTTGCCACAATGTTTAATAATGTACTTTCTTTTTCTACAACCATTGTTATAGAAGGTTGCAAGCTATGTAGAGATATTTTCATTATTCATGCTCTATTGAGTAGGCAGTTATGCAGACATTTTTCTCACCTCTCCTAAAATGTGGAATAATTAAGACCAAGTAGAGTGTTTGAGACTTATTTGCCTATCATTTTCCACTCTTTTATGCAAGCATTAGTTGTATTAGATTCAAACCAGTTACTGATGATGGGGGGAAAAAAAAAAAGCTTTTGCATTTTTACTCTTTATTAATTACTCCTTTTGACTGTGTGTAGCCATAACTAATACAAGTAAAGGAAATATAAATGCAAATCCATTTAAATTAATCTGGAGTAGTTGAGAATTGCAGGCTATTCTAGCAGCATGACTTACTTTCAAAAGCCCTGTAAGAAGATGACAGAAATCTCAGTCCTGGCAAATGTTATTACTGTCTATAATGTATAGTAGTGTAATCATAATTACAAATGGATGATGCTGAGATCCCCATTTGGGCTTCAACTGGAGCTGAAGTTTAATGAGACAAAGAATTCAAGGGTCTGATTCCTTGTCACATTGTGAAATGCCCTGCTCTTTCCCCCGCTACAGATTCACTGGCTTTGGATTTGGGCACTAAATTATAATTTTCCCTTTCATGTACAGAAACAAAAACCCCAGCCTTAAAGCAAATTGGTGAAAAAACAGCTAAGTGGCAGCACTAAGGGCTGAAGGCCCAGTAATGGAAATGGACTATGTCCAGAAGCAGAGCCTGGGCAGGGCACTTGTTGAACCAGATGAGCTGTCTAGAGGGGTGCTCAGAAAGTGCCATGTCAATGCCCACTCCTCCACTGAGAATATCTCCAAAGCTGCCAATTAGTGCCAGCTGAAACTGTTTGCATTTTAAATATCTGTGGGTTCTGGTCCACTAGGGACTGCAAAGATAGCAGAAGTGCCATTTTGCATAAGCTAGGACTTGAACTCGGATTGTGATATGACTTTGAGTTACATCAAAAGCAAACTTGACTTCAGCCAGTGACCTTGAGCTGAGAAACGTTAGGCTGTTATCAGTGCCCTGAACCACAAATGGCTTTGTGTCGTTTTGGGTGTTTTTGCCTATGTAGATTGGTTTATTTAATTTTTTTATCTGGTGCAGCACAGTAGAGGTAACTATCAGTTTGTTATAAAACCAAATGCTCTGTTGACCTTCCTCCTTCCAGTCCAAAGGCAATAGTAGCCCAAGGTAGCCATCACTTGTTTGTTGTTCCACTCACTGGGCTTCTTGAGAACTTCCAAGTTCCACCAGCTCGGGTCTGAGGAACAACCTTCGGCACAGAGGCACAACATGTGAAGTGTTATGAATTGTTGCCATGATGACAGTGTCAACTTAACTACAGCTGACAAACAGTTTTTAAATAGAACATTTCAATTCATTATAGTATTCTCCATCTGTTTTTTTTCACTGTCTGCATACATGCAAAACATCTGAGAAATGCTACCACAATGGTTTCGTTTACTTACCCTGCCACTGACATTAATTAGTTGGTGAGAGTGGTAGTTTAAGGAGCAAATAGAAGTATTAAATACTCCCATCAATAAAGGAAACTCTTCAACAAAAGATGCCCAGTAGACTTGCTTCCACATTTAGNTGTTTCTACTTTTGAAATAAGAATTTATACTTTTTTTTTTTTTTTTTTTTTTTTGGAGCATAGGTTCCATATTATTGGTGTTTTTTTGTTTTTTTTTTTAACTAGTTTGTTGCCTCTTGCTTTTGCCACATTTTGCTTCCTTCCCAAAAGCATCTGCCACTGCTATTTCCAGTGTGGAACTGGTAACAGAAGGGAAGCATCATTTTGTAATTAAATCAGGCTGCTGGGGTCAAATTTAGAGGGTTTTATTCATGGCTTAGCCAGTGGCCCACTTTATGACCTTGAGCAAGCTGTGCATTGCTGTATCTCAGTTTACCTATAGGTAAACTAATATTGACTTCCCTTTAGGGGATATCATGAGGCTTAATTAAGCGTCTGCAAAGATCTGCTAGATAGAGGACCTAATGCTGCCATAGACATACAAATGTCGAGGATGATGGTGATGATGATGATTTGTACCCAATTGCACCACTTCCCACAGAACTGCCACCATAGCTACTGCAGGGATTAGTTGTCAGGTGAACTATGAATCTGTCAATTCATCCATCATCCTCCTCCTTGTAGATAGAGCCCAGCTGGCTAGCTTTGCTTGTTAGTAGCCTTCAATAAATCAAATCATATTTGCTGTTTTAATTGTATCTTAAAGGGTAGTGTGACTCTTTGCTTATAAATTAAAAAGTGTGGCAATATAGACCCTAGAAGCTGCCCTGCTGCACTTGTACTTCCCTGTTCTCAAATGGCTGACATAAAGCTGGACTGAAACTAAATGTTTAAGGAACCCTTATAATTCTAAACCATGCAACTACTGAATTCTGGCAGAGGACTTTCTCTAGGTGCTTCTGCAAAGTTTGGGCATCTTTGTTTGCAAATCCTCTCAGAGCACTCTCCTGGTAACCACATTTTGAAAATTTTCTAGTCATCCATAGGAAACCAGGGTGAAAATAGTTGAGGATTGCTGTTTGTTGACAGAAAATAGTCATGTCCATATGAAAAAAGGCAGCCAGAAAGATGTAAAATCAGATGAATGAATTATTCAAGAGATACTTTATTGTGATTTTTATTTTTAAATAACACTGGCAAAAAAAGCAATGGGAATAACAAACTGACATGTTTTATTTTTAATCTAGGGCCAGAACCGTATCTTACAAATCTCATTAAAATGAAGTGTATCTTCTAAAATATTGATAACATAATTTCCTTTAAATTTGGTTCTCAGTCACACAAAAAGCAAAGGGCTTATGTGGAAATGGGTACTTTTAGAGGAATCCTACTCATTGAAATCAATGGAAATAGCCCAGCTGGCTACTTTTACCCATTACTAATTTATACTAAATCAAGCAATACTTCCTTTCCTGAGATAACCTGGATGACAAATCATATATGAATTCCTCACCAAGTGCAGAAAAGGGTTAGAGTGAAAACCAGAAGGAGTTCCTCATTGATTTCAGGTAAGCTTTTGCCCAGTGTCTTACTGTACTTTAGATCATCAGTCTTGGAGTTTTGTGGAATTTACCTTCCTATCATGTGCAAAATTTGAGTCAAGGGCTGCCTAGTAGGGAGAAATGCAAAGGGGCCATTGGACTCTGTAGCCATCCGGACAAACTTCATCCTCTAACTTGACTGTTTCTAGAGGAATTGCATAATGATGATAATTCATTCAAATGGCAAGCAGGAAAATCAACACAGCATGTGAGGTCAATAATTTCCAGCTCCTAGGAGGAGATCAAAGAGGAAGGCAGCAGGGAGGAGAAGCAGCCTTACATAAATGTAAAGGAAAAACTCTCAGTAACTGAGATAGTGGTATGAAGAGATAACAGAATTCAAAAGGATTTATTAAAAAAAGAAGTAAACAAAGTAGTTTATTGGAGAATTCAACTCCTGGAACATAAAGTGAGCATGCTAAGTGGAGCAGTAAGCTGAAGTGATATGTTTTTCACCTGTATTTGACACAAAGACTTTCTTTCACACCGGGAAAGGGTGTGAAAAGCACAGACACATTTGAAACCTTTGCTACCATACACTGGTGACAGGAGGAAGGATATTCCGTTCTTCAGTGGGAGGACAGGCTTGGAATACATGCCAAAGCTGAAATTCCCCACAGGAAATTGTGCAGAGTGCTGGAGATCCTCCTACCCAGGCCCTGCCTTCACAGCTCTCAAGTGCAGTGTGGTCCTCAGAGCCAGGTCAGGACTCCAGTGGGGTAGAACTTCAAGTGTAGGTAGGCTCCAATGACTGTTGTAGAGGCAAGGCAGTATGTCACTGTTAGAGCTTCCACTACTCCTGTGGTGATGCACGTGGCTGAGTGATGCACGTTTCTTCAGAAGCAGCTTGGATTGCTGTTTTTCATACCTAGGTATTCAAAAGGTAGAAGAGGCAGCAGCAGTGAAAATGGGATGTTGCAAACAAGAATAGTATCTCCTACAAAACATCAGTCTGTACAGAGCATACAGCCACGTTCACTCTCTTTGAAAAAAATATTGAGTTTGAGCACCTGTCAGAAGAGTTTCAGAAATGGGAAAGTGAACTTTAGAGAGAAATTCTGCACAAGANGGTCCTCAGAGCCAGGTCAGGACTCCAGTGGGGTAGAACTTCAAGTGTAGGTAGGCTCCAATGACTGTTGTAGAGGCAAGGCAGTATGTCACTGTTAGAGCTTCCACTACTCCTGTGGTGATGCACGTGGCTGAGTGATGCACGTTTCTTCAGAAGCAGCTTGGATTGCTGTTTTTCATACCTAGGTATTCAAAAGGTAGAAGAGGCAGCAGCAGTGAAAATGGGATGTTGCAAACAAGAATAGTATCTCCTACAAAACATCAGTCTGTACAGAGCATACAGCCACGTTCACTCTCTTTGAAAAAAATATTGAGTTTGAGCACCTGTCAGAAGAGTTTCAGAAATGGGAAAGTGAACTTTAGAGAGAAATTCTGCACAAGAGCCCATCTGGCAAAAATGCCATTAGATTGGCTAAAGATGCTTCTGCAAGGAGCTGAGGAGGCAGACCACTGAAGTCGAGGCAATGATGAAAGCACAAATACAGTTAAGGCAAGGGTCGGACACTGGAAGAATTTAGGCAGAATTTCTTCACAGTGACATAAAACTGCAAAGGTCCAGAATCAGAGCAACAGAATAGTATATGAAAAGTATTTTTATGTAGTGATTTTCTTTTTACACTTCCTCTCCCCCACAAAAAGACTACTAGTCCATTATATTTAAAAAAAAAAAATTAAAATATTAGTAATATGCCTAGGGATGTGCTGGTTTTCTACCACCAGCTTGTAAATTGGAGGGGAGTATTTTGTGTTGAAGTAGCTTGTCTTTTCCACTTAGGGAAAATTTTCCTCTTGCTCCCTCCCTGACCTCTTTCTTTCTATTTTCTTTTTTTTTTTTTTTAAATAAACCTGAAGAGTTCTCTGAAGTGGCTTCACTCCAGGATCCCACAGTTGGATAAAAAGAACAAAATACAAAAAGATAAGTTCTTCAAATCACTCTGGGCTTTCTTTAATGGTAATCATTAGCCCTGTTCTGAACTCTATTGACAAAATGCTGGAGTAGTCTTGAAAGCCGAGCGAGTGCTCTTTTAAAGGAAGAACTGGTTAATTAGAAGATCTAATGCGAGTGACCTAATTCTCCTGCAGCTCACCACTAGCTTTCCTAACATGCAATAACATAAAGATTGGAAATGATACATATTGATTCATGTAAAAGTCAACAAGTGGAAATCTTGATGGGAAAGTTAATTTTTTTTGTAGCTATTTAAAAATCATCATCTTCCTTCCAGACCTAGACTGGGGATTTTTTTGCCCACAATTTGATATCCAGTATTGAGTTTGTGTGTTAATACATACAGGCAGCCACAGAAGCACAGAGAAGGTACTTAATGGTCAAAGACTGAGGCAACCATGATGTTACTTCTAAGTGGCACAGCTCTGTGTTCCTAAATTATCCTGCAGCAAGACCCCATCTGAAGTACTGTATGCAG
>WBNM01039588.1:21246-31732 GCA_013399055.1 Ramphastos sulfuratus | reverse complement strand
GCCTGTCCAGGCCTCTCTGGATGAGGAGAAATAGAGTGAAACAGTAAGCCTGTTGTGAATTTTAAGTCCATTATTTGTGGTACTCTCATGGAAATAGCCACAAATTCTGTGCCAGGGAATTGAGCTGGATTTCTGCTTCTGTGGTCCTTCTCAGAACTTCATGTTTAGAGTCCCTGCAAGGCTGAACTATCACCTCTGAAACCTTGTGATTTTCCATGTGCTTGAGGGATGGCCATTGCCTGGGTAAGGAATTGGCTGAGGGCTGCACTCAGAGCTCTGGGCAATGGCTCAGTGCCCAAATGGAGACCAGTGAGAGGTGGTGCCCCTCAGGGGTGGGTAACTGGGACCAGAGCTGGTTAACATCTCTGTCAGTGACATGGGCAGTGGGATGGAGGCAGCAAGTCTGGGGGTGACACCAAGCAGTGTGTGTGGCTGAGAGCTGGAGGGAAGGATCCAGCCAGAGGCACCTGGACAGGCTGCAGAGCTGGGCCCAAGACAACCTCATGAAGTCCAGCAAGGCCAAGTGCAAGCTCCTGCAGCTGGGTCAGGGCAATGCCAAGCACAAATCCAGCTTGTGGCTGGAGAGCAGCCTGCAGGAGAAGGCCTTGGGGGTGTCAGTTGGTGCCAAAGTGCCCAGGAGCCAGCACTGGTGGCTGGCAGCCCAGAGGCAGCTGTGTGCTGGCTGCAGGCAGAGCAGGGAGAGCAGCAGCACAGGGAGGGGATTCTGCCCCTCTGCTCTGCTCTGCTCAGACCTCACTTGCAGCAGTTTTAAGTGGGCTGGGAGCAGCCCTGAAGAAAGAGCCTTGGGGCTGTTGGGTGCTGAGCAGCTCCCCAGGAGCCAGCAGTGCCCTCCTGCAGCCCAGCAGGCAGCTGTGTGCTGGCTGCAGCCAGAGCAGTGTGGGCAGCAGGGCAGGAGAGGGGATCCTGCCCCTTGGCTCTGCTCTGCTCAGAGCTCACCTCCAGTCCTGCCTCCAGCTCTGCTGTCCCCAGCAGCAGAAGGACAGAGGGCAGTTGGAGAGGGTCCAGAGGAGGTCACAAAGCTGATCAGAGGGCTGGAGCAGCTCTGCTATGGGGACAGGCTGGGAGAGTTGGGGCTGTTCAGCCTGGAAAAGAGAAGGCTGCAGGGAGACCTCAGAGCAGCCTTCCAGTACCTGAAGGGGCTCCAGGAGAGCTGGGGAGGGGCCTTGGACAAGGGCTGAGAGTGCCAGGATGAGGGACAATGGCTTTGAGCTGGGAGAGGGGAGAGTGAGAGTGGAGAGGAGGAAGAGATTGTTGAGAGTGAGGGTGGTGAGACACTGGCACAGGTTGAGGGTGGTGAGACACTGACACAGGTTGCCCAGGGAGGCTGTGGAGCACAGAAGCACAGAATGTGATCTTTGATCACAGAGTGTGCTCCACAACCTCCCTGGAGGTGTTCCATGCCAGGCTGGATGAGGCTTTGAGCAACCTGTGCTGGAGAGAGGTGTCCCTGCCTATGGCAGGGGGTTGTCACTGGCTGATTTTGACAGTCCCTTCTAACCCAAGCCATTCTGTGAACTATTCCATGTAGACACAAACCCATCCCTCTACCAGCTGAGAGAGATTCTAAAGGATACCTTCTGCCCTGCCCAGCACACCCAGAACTCTTATCCCAGCCAAGTGAAGGTCAGATGTGTGGATGGAAATTGCCACAGGGTTATTTTCTAGCTTGGAAGCAAAGTTAACTCCCCAGAGAATCCAAAATGAAAGGCATGTTTGTTGTCCTGGAGTAAGCATGGACTTTGCTTCCCCAGATTAGCAGCCCTGCTTTATCCCAGCCCTGCTTTATCCCAGCCCTCTGCCCTGACAGCAATAGGAGGGCTCAGCAGCTCTTCCTACCAAAGCTTGACAGAGACCTTGCTAAAGGCAGAGCTTTATAAGCATACCAGGAAAAGGTAATTGATGAGTAAAATGAGAATAAATTCAGTTCTAAAGGAGGTTTGTGTTCTTGAAATGTATCCCCAGCCCCACAGAGCTCTCAGAATAGATCCCAGGTCATCAGGGATCTACTGGAGAGAGTCCAATGGAGGCTGAGAACGATGAAGGGACTGGAATATCTCTGCTGTGAAGAGAGGCTGAGAGCCCTGGGGCTGGTTAGTCTGGAGAGGAGAAGGCTGAGAGGGGACCTGATCATTGTCTATCAATAGCTGAGGGGTAGGGGTCAGGATGAAGGTGCCAGGCTCTGTTTGGTGCTGCCCAGTGACAGCACAAGGCACAACAGGTCCAAGCTGGAACCCAGGAGGTTGCACCTCAGCATGAGGAGAAAGTTCTTTGGTGTGAGGGTGCTGGAGGCCTGGAGCAGGCTGCCCAGAGAGGTTGTTGGAGTCTCCTTCTCTGGAGCCTTTCCAACCCCACCTGGATGTGTTCCTGTGTGCCCTGCCCTGGGTGCTCCTGCTCTGGCAGGGGATTGGACTGGATGGTCTCTGGAGGTCCTTCAACCTCTCACATTTAATGATTCTGTGGTTCTTGGAAGCCTGCTTTGATTCTGCTGCAGGAACATTGCAGCAGAGCCAATGCATTGTCTCAGGGGTGGAAAACACCCCAAACCCTTCATTAAAGCCATTTCCCAGAAACAGGGAACAAATGCAGGTCCAGAAGGTCCTTGTTTTAGTTCAGGAGAGACCAAGTGGCTTGAGTGGGCACTGCTGGGGACATTGCATAGGAGAGAGAAGCAGCCCTGGACACAAGCCAGATGGAAGAGTCCTGAGCTCAGGGAAAGAAGCACATCTGCATGCTGCAGGAGGGAATACCCAGGCTCAGTGTGGGAGCCAAGCATGAAAAGGTCTTCCCAGAGCATACTGAATGCCAACCCTTGGTGGCTTCCCAGGCCAGGGGCTTCCTGGGGTGTGTGTGTGAATTGTTGTGTGCTCGCTGGTGTGGTGCACAGGAGTGGTCCTGGCAGCCTGCTTGCAGCTGCCTGCTTGGCTGGAAGCTCACCAAAAAGCTGAGCAGAGTTGGGTGTGATTTTCTAGGCTAATCAGACCACTGCAAGCAGTAGTGAAAGCCACAGGAATTGGGTCAGATTTGGAGTCCTCTGCAGCTTCAAACAGCCAAGGGGAAAAGCTGAGCACAGCTGCGGGAGTCTGTGGAGCATCTGCTGCAGGTCCCTGGTAGAGGAGGATCAGGAATGATGCCAGCATTTGAGCTGATTGGGTGTGACAGTGCTGAAGGAGCTGTGCCCCAGGAAGAGAGACTGGAGGTTAAGGCTGGTGTGAAGGGATCTAACTGAAAGGCAAGCTCCAAAAGCCTGGAAAGCTTAGGGAGGAGGCATGGAGAAGGAAGGGAGGAAGGCACCAACAGTCAGAAGATCTTTCCCACCTGCTCTGGCTTCTGCTTAGGAGAAGCTGCAGTCCTGTGTTTGTTGATGTGTCTTGGGTTGGTTGCCTCCCTGGAGGTGTTCAAGGCCAGGCAGATGGAGTCCTGTGTCCAGAGCCTTAGCCCATGGGATTCCTGCAAGTATATCTCTGAAGAGTACTAAAATTACCTCTTCACTCTGCTTTTGTGAGACCTCACCTGGAGTCCTGTGTGCAGTTCTGGAGCCCCCAGCACAGGAAGGACATGGAACTGTTGGAGCCAGTCCAGAGGAGGCCACCAAGATGCTGAGAGGGCTGCAGCAGCTCTGCTGTGAGGACAGGCTGAGAGAGTTGGGGCTCTGCAGCCTGGAGAAGAGAAGGCTTCCAGGAGACCTTGGAGTAGCCTTCCAGTATCTGAAGGGGCCTACAGGAAGGCTGGGGAGGGACTATTGGCAAGGGCTTGCAATGCCAGGACAAGGGGAATGGGTTTGAAGTGGCAGAGGGGAGATTGATTAGGAGGAAGTTGTTTGCAGTGAGGGTGGTGAGACACTGGCACAGGTTGAGGATGGTGAGACACTGGCACAGGTTGCTCAGGGAGGTTGTGGAGCACAGAATCACCCAATGTGATGATTGGGTGATTCTGTGCTCCACAACCTCCTTGGAGGTGTTGAAGGCCAGGTTGGAGGAGGCCTTGAGTGACCTGTACTAGTGGGAGGTGTCCCTGCCTATGGCAGGGGGTTGGAACTGGATGATCCTTGAGGTCCCTTCCAACCTTCCCATTCTGTGTTTCTCTGATGAGGCCTTGAGCAACCTGGACTAGTGGGAGATGTCCCTGCCCATGGCTGGGAGCTGGAACTGGATGATTTTTAAGATCCCTTCCAACCCAACCCATTCTATCAACCTGTGGATCACAGGAGATACAGGAACAACTCTGAAGGTACCCTAAAATACTGGAGAATGGTTCCCTTCAGTCTCTGAAGCCACCTGGTACACTGCAGAAAGGCTCTAGAGGTTGACAGAGCTTTTGGTGGACTGGGCTGCTGCTGGACTGGTCACCAGGGCACAGATGTGCCAGGGCTGTCCTTGCTGCCCTTCCCTTGCCTGACCCCTGAAGACTTGTCAAGTCTGGGGTAGCTGGCATGAGGATGGGCAGAATGGGGCCACAGCAAGCAGCTGCTGGGTGGCATTGCAGAGGGAGGTTTGCAGGACTGAGCTTGCTGAGGTCAGCAGAGCTCTGGTTAAACGGCAGTGGGAAGCATGTGGGGAGAGCTGAGCTCTGCTACTGGCCCCAGGCCCTCTGCTGGTGTTGGAGAGCTGCAGAGTTGGTTAGAGAAGCCTGGGATGATGGCCTGGCCTTGGCCGGTGCCTTCTCACCTGAGTGCTGCTGCTCAGCACTGATGGAGTCCTGCCAGGGAAAGGGAAGGGGAGAGGGAAGAAGAGGGAGAGGGAGAGAGAAGGGAAGAAAAGACAAGGCAAAAAAAATGGGAAAGGAAAGAGGAAAAGAGAAAGGAAAGAGGACAAGGGAAAGGAAAGAAGAAAGGAGAAAGGAAACAGGACAGGAGAGAGGAAAGAGGACAGCAGAAAGGAAAGAGGACAGGAGAAAGCAAAGAGGACAGGAGAAAGCAAAGAGGACAGGAGAAAGGAAAGAGGACAGGAAAAGCAAAGAGGACAAGAGAAAGGAAAGAGGACAGGAGAAAGCAAAGAGGACAAGAGAAAGCAAAGAGGACAGGAGAAAGGAAAGAGGACAGGACAAAGCAAAGAGGACAAGAGAAAGGAAAGAGGACAGGAGAAAGGAAAGAGGAAAGGAGAAAGCAGAGGACAGGAGAAAGCAAGCAAAGAGGACAGGAGAAAGGAAAGAGGAAAGGAGAAAGCAAAGAGGACAAGAGAAAGGAAAGAGGACAGGAGAAAGCCTACAGAACTGTTCCTGTGTAGAATCACAGAATGGTTTTAGTTGGAAGAGACCTTTCAGATCATTGAGTCCAAGCACTCCCAGACTCTGTGTTCCAATTAATTCATCAGATTCTCTCATGATGTAGCATCACATTCACCAGGTCTGTGGAATTCTGCAGGATGTGAATCAAGTGCATGCTAGCTGCTGGCTTGCTGTACCCTCTGTACACTTCAAAGTTCCCATTTTCTCTACCCCTGCTCTTAAATCCTTGTCATTTCCAAGAGGTAACCCAGGGCAATTACCTCCTTGTTTAATTGCTTCCTTTGATACAGCAGCAAATGACATAATGAGATTTAAAGGGCTCATTAATCACTTTCTGCTTTATGAAGCTACCCCATAATAAGTCACTAAACTCTTAAATATTTCATTCTGCTCAGTTTTTTTCCATAGCTCCCCCAACAGCTATTACCCAGGGAGTTTTGGAATTGTTTGGGTTGGAGAAGCTCTTCAAGCTCACCCAGCCCAACCAGGCTCTGGCTCTGCCAGGGCTGGGGCTGAGCCATGGCCCTCAGCACCACAGCTCTGCCTCTTTCAAACACCTCCAGCCATGGGCATTCAACCACCTCCCTGGGCAGCCTCTGACAGGCTTTGGCAACCCTTTCAGTCAAGAAGTTTCTTCTCAAACCCAACCTAAAGCTCTCCTGGGGCAACTTGAGGCTATTTCACAGGATCACAGAACACATCTTGCTGGTAGAGCCCTCCAAGCTCACCCAGCCCACCCTCCACCCAGCACTGCAGGCTCAGCACCAAACCATGTCCCTCAGCACCAGCTCCACAGGCTGCTGGAACACCCCCAGGGATGGGGACTGCAGCACTGCCCTGGGCAGACCATTGCAAGGTTTGGGAACCCTTCCAGGGCAGAAATATTTCCTAGCATCCATCCTGAGCCTCCCCTGGGGCAGCTTGGAACATTTCCTGTCAGAGAACTACAATGCAGCTGCATCCCTGGGCTGAAAGCTCCCTGCATTGGCAAGAACTGCCAAAGACATTGTTGGTAGTTACCTTCCTGGTGGTCAGAATGCTTTTTGGGCTCCTCCTCTGAGGCAATAGAAATGCTGTGAAGTAATGAGAGGTGTTGGAGGCATTTGCAGGGAAAGGAGGTCCTGTGCTGGACCTGTGACCTCAGATCTCTGCATGGAGGAGGTTGGCCTGGTGCCTGCTCTAGTTGTGTGTGTCTGCTCCCAGCAGGTTGGAACAGAGGCTTTCTCCACTGCTTTCTGCAAGGCTTTGGATTTGCTGTGGTTATTTGGGAAGAGAAACTTCAGAATCAAAGAGAGGCTTAGGAACAGGTTCTGCAGCAGGAGGCTGAACACTGCAACAGGTTTGCTCTCCTCTGCTGAGACCTCCCCTGCAGGGCTGCGTCCTCAACACAGTCATCAAGTCCAGCTGCCACTTTGCTGAGACCTCACCTGCAGGGTTGGGGACAGCTCTGGAGGCCTCAGCACAGGAAGGACATGGACCTGGTAGAACAGGTGTAGAGAGTGCCACAAAAATGGTCAGGGTGTTGGNCAGGAAGGCTGGGGAGGGACTATTGACAAGGTCTGGGAATGCCAGGACAAGGGGCAATGGGTTTGAAGTGGCAGAGGGGAGATTGAAAGTGGATGTTAGGAGGAAGTTGTTTGCAGTGAGGGTGGTGAGACACTGGCACAGGTTGCCCAGGGAGGTGTTCAAGGCCAGGTTGGACGAGGCCTTGAGTGCCCTGTGGTAGTGAGAGGTGTCCCTGCCTATGGCAGGGGGTTGGAACTGGATGAGCTTTGAGGTCCCTTCCAACCTTCCCATTCTATGATTCTATGGTTCTAAATTTTAGTTGCTCAGTTCTCCCTGGCAGCTTTAGTCCAGCTTTCTCCTCATCTCACAGACCCCCACTGAAACCTGCAGCACAGTTAAAACATTTCTATCATCCTCGTGGGTAAAAACATTTCTGGCAGCATATGAACATCTTGGCTGAGTTGCAGTTTCTTGCTCCCTGGGTTGATTTTGAGGCTGAAGTTGTCTGATTTTGTTCTTTCTCCTAGGATCCCCATGCTGAAGAGTTTGAAGACAAGGAGTGGACCTTTGTCATCGAGAACGTAAGCTGGAGCCTGGGCCTGGGCTTGCTGTGTGTGCAAGGCTGAACTGTTTCAAAGATTAAAGGGCAGCCAAATGCTGCAGTAAAATCTGAGCTGCTGCAGCAGAGGAAAGCTGTGCTGTGTGCTGTAAAGTCAGAGCAGAGGGCAGCTGTGCTGGTGCAGCCCTGGTAAACCCCTGTTGCGGTGCCCGCCGAGGAGAGGGCAGCCCCGCGCTGCGGTGCTGAGCTCCCTGCCCTGGCAGCACCAAGCCCTGCTGGCGTTAGCTTGCTGTGAGCAGTGGAGTAAACAAGTCAGAGCTGGGCCATGACTCATTGTTTCATGGCTGTGACACAGGATTTGGCTGCCAGCAGGGCAGGGAACAAGTCCGAGCTGGGTTATGGCATCTGCACCTCCCCAGTGCCGCGCAGCCTGCCCGCGGTGGAAGCAAAGGGCACAGCTTCCTCACCTGCCTTTTACAGCTGGGAAACCCAGGCAGGGTGCAGAGCTGGGACCAGCCACCATCACCCAAGCCAAGAGCAGGAGTGAGATGCCATGGTCCCTGCCCCCTGGGGTACCAGCCTCTCTCTCTGCCTGCAGGAGCTGTCTGGGGCACCCAGTGAGGGCCCAGGGGCTGTCTCCTGAGTCTGAAGGTGCCAGAGCTCCCTGGAGGGCTGCACAAACAGCAGCAGGGCTCAGCACTGCAAGGAGCAAAAGGCCTTCAGCAACTGCTTCTTTCCTGTCCCTGGCCTGTTTTGGGCTGCAGCTTCCACTCGGGGGGGCAGGAAACTGTGGGAGCTGCTTTACCTGGAGTGTCCTTCAACAGGAAAGTGACCTGTGGGAGGCTTTGGCAGGGGCTGTGGTAGCAAGGCAGTGTCTCAGCAGAATGGCTGGCTGTGGACTGCTCCTCAGTGCCACATTTCATTCTCACTGCTCTTGGCTTTGAACAGCAAACCTGCTGAGGCACTGAGGTGCCACACAGCACCGAGGTGGGAGGGAGCAGGAGGAGTTCCAGGGGATCTCCTTTGCCTCAGAATGCTGCTGCTGCTTTCTTGTCATTAGCAAGACAGTCACAGATTCCTAGAATGGCTCAGGGTGGAAGGGACCTCAAAGCTCAGCTACTCCAACCCCCCACCATGGGCAGGGACACCTCTCAACTAGACTCAGCTGCCCAAGGCCTCATCCAGCCTGGCCTTGAACACCTCCAGGCAGGAGGCAGCCACAGCCTCTCTGGACAGCCTGTGCCAGGCTCTCACCACCCTCACACTGAAGAACTTCTCCCTCAGCTCCACTCTAACCCTGCTCTGCCTCAGCTCCAAACCATTCCCCCTTGGCCTGGCTCAGACACCCTCAGCAGAAGTCTCTCTGCAGCCTTCCTGCAGGCTCCCTTCAGGCACTGGCAGCAGCTCTGAGCTCCCCCTGGAGCCTTCTCCTCTGCAGGCTGCACCCCCNTGACCTGCTGCAGAGTAGCTCTGGGGAAGGGGACCTGGGGGTCCTGGTGGGCAGAAGGATGCCCATGAGCCAGCAATGTGCTCTGGTGGCCAGGAAGGCCAAGGGCATCCTGGGGTGCATTAGAAGAGCTGTGGTTAGAAGGTGCAGAGAGCTTCTCCTGCCCCTCTGCTCTGCCCTGCTGAGGCCACATCTGGAATATTGTGTCCAGTTCTGTGCCCCTCAGCTCAAGAAGGACCTCAGGGAACTGCTGGAGAGAGCCCAGCCCAGAGCCCCCAAGCTGCTGCAGGCAGTGAACATCTCCTGTGAGGCCAGGCTGAGGGAGCTGGGAGCTTGCAGCAGAGCAGCCTGAGGGCTGCCCTCAGTGCTGTGCTAAAGATGTGCAGGGCAGTGTGGGCAGGACTCAGCCAGGCTCTGCCCAGGAGTGCCCAAGGGCAGCACAAGGGGCACTGGGGGCAAGCTGGAGCAGAGGAGGTGCCAGGGGAACAGGAGGGGAACCTTTGTCCCTGTGAGGGTACTGGAGGCCTGGAGCAGGCTGCCCAGAGAGGTTGTGGAGTCTCCTTCTCTGGAGCCCTTCCAGCCCTGCCCTGCCTGGATGTGTTCCTGTGTGCCCTGCCCTGGGTGGTGCTGCTCTGGCAGGGAGGTTGGACTGGATGACCTCTGGGGGTCCCTTCCAGCCCTCACCTCTCTGTGATTCTGTTGCTGTGCCCCAAAGCATTGCAGCCTGTTCCAAAAGCAGCTGGAAAGGAGTGCAGGAGATACTGCTGATGGAGCAGCCTTTTGTTGTGTTCAGACATCTGCTCTCTTCTTGATGCCCTTAGCTCATCCCACAAGAACTGCCAAGCAGTCCTTGGTAGGTGGATATTTATCCATTGGTTAAGGCTGGACTGGATGGTCTTGAAGGTCTCCTCCAAGGAGAGGAACTCTGTGATTAGAGAATGCATCAATGTTCCCTTCAGAAGGACACACCTGAAGTGGAATCATAGAAATGGGGTAAGCAGATGCAGTGCAGCCATGACATGCCATGCAGTGCAGGGCAGCTCTCCATGCAGTTGCTTTTCACCCTCTCTCCTCTCTCTTGCTCTGATTGTGCTCGGGTTGCTGAAGCACCGCAGGAAGCTGTGAATGCTGCCGAAGCTGCTCTGCTGACGAACAGGGAGCAGCTCTTTTCCCGGCCTCACAGCTCCGCTTAGTGGTGGATGGCATCAGGAACCTCTGCGAGTCCCCTACTCACCCCTCCTGCTTCAACAAGGGGCACCCGCAGCAGCCTGCACAGCCCCGCAGTGCCCAGCTGCCTTTGCAAGCTCTGCACCACCACTGGGCAGCCTGTGCCAGGGCTCAAGCACCCTCACATCAGAGAAGTTTCTCCTCATCTTCATATGGAGCTACCTGTTTTCAAGTTTGTGCCCCTTGTCCTGTCCCTGGGCACCACCAAGAATCATAGAATCATAGAATGGGAAGGTTGGAAGAGACCTCAAGGATCATCCAGTTCCAACTCCTTGCCATAGGCAGGGACACCTCCCACTAGTACAGGTCACTCAAGGCCTCCTCCAACCTGGCCTTGAACACCTTCAGGGAGGTTGTGGAGCTCAGAATCACCCAGTGTGATCTTTGATCTTTGATTCTGGGTGATTCTGTGCTCCACAACCTCTCTGGGCAACCTGTGCCAGTGTCTCCCCACCCTCAACCTGTGCCAGTGTCTCCCCATCCTCAACCTGTGCCAGTGTCTC
>WBNM01039587.1:0-10406 GCA_013399055.1 Ramphastos sulfuratus | reverse complement strand
CGTAGTGCTGTGTTTTGTAGTGATAGCTGAAAGGGTGTTCTAGCTAAGCTGGCCAGTGCTCACACAGCACCAAAGCTGGGATTTTCCAACATTTCCCCTCCAACAGTAGGCAGAGGTGTCTGCAAGATCTTTGGAAGTGACACAGCTGGGCCAGTTGGCCCAAACTGACCAAAGAGATATTCCACACTATATGAAATGAAGTTCAATAAGGACAAGTGTAAGGTCCTGCATATGGGGAGGAATAACAGCAGGCNAAGTGTAAGGTCCTGCATATGGGGAGGAATAACAGCAGGCACCAGTACCGGTTGGGGGCTGCACTGCTGGAAGGCAGCTCTGTGGAGAAAGACCTTGGAGTCCTGGTGGACAGCAAGTTCTGCATGGGCCAGTAGTGTGTCCTTGTGGCTAGGACAGCCAATGGCATCCAGAGGTGCATCAGAAAAAGTGTGGCCAGCAGGTCTAGCGAGACTCTTTTTCCCCTCTACTCTGCCCTGGTGAGACTACACCTGGAATACTGTGTCCAGTTTTGGGCTCCCCAGTTCAAGAGAGACAGGAATCTGCTGGAAGGAATCCAGTGGAGAGCTACAAGGATGACTGGGGGACTTGAGCATATCCCCTATGAAGAGAGACTCAGAGACCTGGGGCTGTTAAGTCTGGAGAAGACTGAGAGGGGATCTTATTAATGCATACAAATATCTGAGGGGTGGGTGTCAAGTGGATGCGGCCAATCTCTTTTTGGCAGTTCACAGCAATAAGATGAGGAGCAGTGTGTACAAACTGGAACACAGAAGGTTTCACTTCAACGTGAGGAGAAACTTCTTTACATTGAGGGCGACAGAGCACTGGAACAGGCTGCCCTGTTGCAGGGAGAGGTTGTGGAGTCTTCTTCTCTGAAGACTTTCAAAAACCCACCTGGATGTGTTCCTGTGCAAACTACCTTGGGTGATCCTGCCTTGGCAGGTGGGTTGGACTCAATGATCTCTGGACGTCCCTTCCAACCTCTACGGTTCTGTGATTCTGTGACATCAGCTCAGATATAAAAGATAAGGGGGGGGGGGGGATGGACGGAAGAAAAAAACAAGTGGGGAACATTCCTTGATGCCATTTGTCCTCCACAGCAACTGCTATGCCCTGATTCCTGGGAAGTAGACAGACAGTGTCCACCAACGGGAATGAAAGAATAAAATTTCAGACTGGACACAAGGAGGAAGTTCTTCACCATGAGAGTGGTGAGACCCTGGAATGGGTTGCTCAGGGACGTGATTGAGGCCCCATTCCTGGAGGTGTTAAAGCCCAGGCTGGATGAGGCTCTGGCCAGCGTGATCTAGGGTAGGATGTCCCTGCCTGTGGCAGGGGTGTTGGAACTAAATGATCCTTGTAGTCCCTTCCAACTGTAACTGATTCTATTCTTTAATATTTTTGTTTGCCTTTCCTTCTGTGTGCAGCCTTTGCTTTCACTCTTGCCCTTAAATTAAGGGCAAAACGTTAAATTGCTCCTATCTTAAACCACAGACCTCTTATTTTACCTCTCCTCTGTTGATCTAAGAAGGAGAACGATAGAGCACCTTTGCACAGCATCTGCCCCCAGTCAGGGCCAAATCACCACAAAAAGACCAAAAGTCTGTGTTTTTCAATCTATATTGAATGACTGAATTTAAAAAAAAAAACAAAACAGTACAAAACATAGCTATGAAATTTCACATTTTCTCAACTTAATTTCTGGTCAGCCCTATATCAGACAGTTGAACTAAACGATCTTTGTACATCCCTTCTAATAACCCAAAATTCAATTGTATTGTATCATATCGTATTGTATTGTATTGTATTGTATTCTATTCTATTCTATCTCAGATTATCTATTAAGATGTAATGGGAGAGTGTCAACATTTTCACTACTACTGAGATAAAGATCTACTACTCTTCTCCCATCCACTGATTCAGTCATTTTCATAGAATAATAGAATGGTAAGGTTGGAAGGGAAATCAAAGATCATTGAGTTCCAACCCCCTGACATAGACAGGGACACCTCCTACTAATACAGGTTACTCAAGGCCTCATCCAACCTGGCCTTGAACACCTCCAGGAAGGGAGCATCCACAACCTCCCTGGGCAACCTGTTCCAGTGTCTCACCACCCTCACTGGAAAGAACCTCCTTCTAACATCCAGTTTAAATCTCCCCTCTGCCAGTTTAAACCCATTGCCCCTTGTCCTGTCATCGCAGGACCTTGTAAATAATCCCTCCCCAGTCTTTCTGTAGGACCCCTTCAGATACTACAAGGCTACTGTAAGGTCTCCTCAAAGCCTTCTCTTCTCCAGGCTGAAGAGCCCCAACTCTCTCAGCNAGTGATAGGGGTTGAAAGGGACCTCTGGAGATCATCTAGTCCAAACCTCCTGCCACAGTAAGTTCACCTAGAGCAGGTTGCAAAGGACAACATCCAGGCAGGTTTTGAAATTCTCCAGAGAAGGAGACTACATTACCTCTCTGGGTAGCCTTTTCCACAACTCTGCCACCCTCATGTTTAGATAGAACTTCCTATGTTCAAGTTTTTGTTTGCTACCTCTTGTTCTGTCATTGGGCATCACTGAAAAAAGACTGGCCCCATCCTTCCAACACTCACCCTTTAAGTATTTATGAGCATTGTAACATCTTCCCTCAGTCTTTCCTTCTCCAGGCTAAAAAGCCAGAGGTTCCTCTGCCTTTCTTCCTAAGACAGATGTTCTGGTCCCATAATGATCTTCATAGCCCTTTGCTGTACCATCTCAAGCAGTTCCCTGTTATTCTTGAGCTGGGGAGCCGAAAACTGGACACAATACTCCAGATAAAGCTTCAACAGAGCAGAGTCGGTGGATAGCCTCCCTTGATCTGCTTGCCATACTCTTCTTGATGCACCCTAGGATACCATTAGCACAAGGGGACATCACTGGCTCATGATCATCCTTCTGCCCACTAGCACTCCCATTTTTTTTTCCACAGAGCTGCCCCTAACCTGTGCTAATATATTGGGCTGTTTCTGCCTATGTGCAGTACCCTACGCTTGCCTTTGTTGAACTTCACAAGATTACTGCCTGCCCAACTCTCCACCCTGTCCAGGTCTCACTGAATTTCAACACAGCCTACTGGTGTGTCAATCACTCTTTCCATTTCAGTGTCATCAGCAAACCTGCCAAGGCTATGTCCTATCACTTCTTCCACATTGTTGATGGATACATTGAACAGGACTTGATCCAGTACTGACCCCTTTAGAACTCTATTTGTTATGGACCTCCAGATAGACTCTATGCCACTGACCACAACCCTCTAAGCTCTATCTTTCAGCCACTTTTCAATCCACCCTGCTGTCCATTTATTTAATCCATGCCTTCTAAGCTTGCACATGAGGATGCTGTGAGAGACAAAATCAAAAGCTTTACTGAGGTCAAGGCAGACAACACCCACTGCCCTCTCCTCATCTATCCATCCAGTCATGTCCTCGTGGAAGGCTATCAGATTAGTCAGATATGACTTTCCCCTGGTAAATCCAAGTTGGTTATTTCTAAAAACCTTCTTTTCCTCTACATGCTTTGAGACAAAACTGAGAATGAACTATTTCATCATCTTTACTGGAATGGAGCTGCGGCTACTACCTTGTAATTTCCTGGGTCTTCTTTCTTGCCATTTTGGAAGACTGGACTGATACTGGCTTTCCTCCAGTTGCCAGACACCTCTTTTTTTCTCCATGACCTTTCAAAGATGATGGAGGGCAGATCAGCAATGACTTCTGACAGCTCACTCAGCACTTGTGGGTGCATCCCTTGATGAAACATTACCCAGCTACCTCAGCACTCATTGGTGCACCTTATCAGGTCGTAGTAACTTGTGTATGTCCAGTTTACATAAACATCCCTAACCCGATCATCCTCCACCAAGGTTAAGTCTTTCTTGTTTCAGATTTTCCCAGTGATCTCACACTACTAGGATTGCTGAAAACAGGTTTTGTCAGTGAAGACAGAGATGAAGGCATTCTGTACCTCTTTCTTTTGTACAACCTTTGCAACCAGGTCTCACTTTTTTTTCCTTTTCCTGCTGTTGAACCTGTAGATACACTTGCATATTCCTATTTTGTGGACTGGGAAACAGAGATGTATTATGAGATGCACTCAAGGTCACATGAAAACTTGTAATTTTTGAGTTCTAGTGATTCTAAGATAAAATCTAAGATAAAATAGCACGTTAATGTGTATAATTAAAAAAACAAAGCATAAAGAAAGAAGTAGGGTTTACGTCCTTGAAAACAGGAGATCCTGTTCAAATGAAATGACAAACATCAAAGGGAAAAAAATGTATATGAATGAAATCTTTCCTGCAACTCATAGTTTATTTTCCTGTCTTTTCACCTTTTAAAACAGATTTGACCAGATTTACAGACTAAAGTGAAAATAGATACTCTTTTCAATATAGTTTCCTTTTTCCTGCACTTTTGTCCTTTTAGTATTTCTTAAGACTAGAAATCAAAATGTTGGATGCTGAGTGCTATTTGCCAAAATAGAAACCAACTACTGTGGGTGGTGAGCTTGTAAAGCAGAAAGGGAAAAGGTCACTTAAGGCTTTATTCCTCAAGGTGTTATGTGGCTGAGCATATGGTTTAAAGCTTTGTTGTGTAAGTGACCCTTTATTCAGCACCTCGGAGAGTTGATTCTTAGAAAGGCAACAATGATGACTCACTGATGTCATAATTTTTAAGTATTTAAGCACAAGACTAAGCTTTTGAGAATTAAATCTTGTATTTGGGATTCAGTCAAGTACAGGAATTCATTGCAAAGCCTTTAACATACCTAATTTTCATGTTCAAGTTTCTTGGCAGTTCACTGCAGAACACCTTTTAGCAGCCACCATTATGATTACAACATCTTCACTTACATACAAATATCTGGGCCATTTGTGCTAAAGGGCTGCACTTTCTATAGTTCTGACTTCTGGTTTCTCAAAAGACTTCAAGGGTTGCCCACTTAAAGTCTTGGTGATTATATGCCATTCGAGGTGCTTTGCTTGCCTTTTTTTTTTTTCTCCCCTGAAATACTGCAGTTTATTTATATAGAGTTAAATTAATGTAAAATACAACATTTCATATAGCACATGACAATAGTTTTTTTCTTTTTTTCCTTTTTATGAATAGAAAATACAAAGCAGCTCCACAGTTAATTAAATATAATAATTTATTTTCTCTAATTAATAATATTGAGGATTGAATGATATCTCTAGAGCCTTGGATGCTTTTCTGTGGTTGTTACAATTGATCTTTATACTAATGTCCTGTCTTTATGATTACCTTTCTTGAAATACTTATGAATAGGAACCAGATAACAGCTATTTTGACTAATTTCCCTGAAAGATAGTCTGAAATTTTCACATCATTACATTTGCCTTTGAAGTACTTTTCCTCATTTTTTAATAAAATTTGTCATTCTTACATTTGCTTTCTGGCATATTTAATATCCATTTATCATGTTTTCAAGTAATACAGAAGGTATATATGTTATTTCTTCTAATCTATGTAGGCTACAAAGATTACTAAAACACTTTAACAAAATAACTCTTTGCAATATTCGCATTCTGTTTAAAGGTCTGAACAGGATGCAGCCAAGCCAGCTATGATGTGGCTGTCTCAGTCACATTACGACAGTTCAAGAGATGCTTTAATTTGTGTCAATTGGTGCAGTTATGTGTCTTCTTCAGTCTGAACACTATGACCAAGTGTTTAGAGTCCTTTGTTTCAGCATCTTGTTTTGGGAGACAATTCTTTATACTTTCTTTTGCCAGGCATCTTATTCTTCCCTTTAATAGCCATTTGTCCCTAGGTAGGACATTAGAAAAACAGTAGCAAGAGTAAAGATGATCTTTGTGTATATGTCACACATTGCATGGGCAGAACTAGGAAGCAATTAATCTGTTTTTATTCTATGTACAAAAAACTTGCCTTAAATAAACAAACAAACAAACAAAGGGCAACCAAAAACTATATTAATTGAAAGTAGATAGCAAAAGAGATCCTGAACAGCAGAGGAGAGAGAAACTGAGGTAAAACATTTCCATATACCCTTTTTTTAGCTTTTACCTGCAATGCTAGACAAATTCAGGACACATTTCAGCTACATCAAGTTTGCAAGCTCAGTGTGAAATGCTAACAGTTATATTATTTTTGTAGCAACAAATCAGCCCATACATCTTATATAAAACTCAGGGATTTGGGGCATACTCTGACCTGATACAATTTATAGATGTGATGAAATAAGTTTTCTTCGATATGAAAGACAGTTGCTCTTTGTTTCCACATTTTTTTCTCATTGGCCTCCAAAGAAACTGAAGTAGGCAATTCCTCTTACTAAGTGATGCTGCTGGAATTTTAATTGGTTTACTCACATATTAGTGAGGATATATGCCTCTTGATAAACTGTTTCTTAATTTGTAGTTCTGAATCATGTTTAATGCTTTTTGTTTTCTAAATCTGAAGTAAACATTTATCAAAACATTTATGACAAATTAAGTATTTTACATATTCTTGTCAGAATAAGCAAGATTTATTAAACCAATACTGGAGATACCCGTTTTAGGTTATTTTTACACATATTCCATGAGAATTAGAGTAAGACAAAAACTTGGTTACATGGTTTGTTTGGTTCTTTTTTTTAATACATCAAAAGATTTCTGCAAGCATGTATTAGCATGAAAATGTATTTATATACATTTAAAACAAAAAACAAAACCCAAAATAATTATACTGTCTTAATTTTTAAAGATGCATTAAATGCACTGCCCAATTAACAGCACGTTGTGACTATATAAATCCATTGTTTTATTTTGATTAATTTCTGATGTTTATTTGTTTGTGGTTCTAATAAATCTGCAAAAGATATATATAATTCCATAAATATAAGGGATTATAAAGATATAATTAACAAAGCTGTCCAAATTGATAGTGCCACAAGCTTTGGCTACACCACTGTGCCTTTTTCAAGACTGGTACAATATCTTGAGAAAAAAATCTGCCACTTATCACAAAAGCAAGGGAAATAGATCTTTATTTGAAAAGAGTGGGCTAGAAATACAGCAACAGTCAAGGAAGTGAGAAAAAGTAATGCAAAAATATTCTGTAGGTTTAACTTCAGTTTGGAAATTGCCTGTGCTAGTTACCTTGTTTTTGTCACCACTTCACAGGTGCAGTAAGTAAAGACAAATAGTATCTAATTTTTAATTTGGAATATCAGTTGGCTAGTGATCTTACTCCGAGTTTCAAACTCTCACATAGTATAATACATTATATATCTTATACATAATAATTGCACAAGTATAAGGCAAACAAACAAACAAACAAAAATTGTTGTTTTCCTCTCCTCCAGAGAACACTCTGAGTAGTTTTCTGTGGAAATAAAAAGTAAAACTGGAGGCTTTGTGTCAGAAATCTGACACAAAATCAGGTATTTTATCAGTTTTGCAGGAGATACATAATATGCAAATAAACCAGTTACCTTTCTTTTCTGGAATAGGGGCTAGAAGTATTAGCATCAATCTCATAAACTACTGGACTTTCCCCCTGCAAGTTACATATCTGCATAGTCTTTTTCAGATATACATGAATTTATTTATCTTGGAATCCATGATAGCAGGACATAAGTTATTTCCCAGAGGGAATCAGTATGATGATTGGGATGATAGTAGGATCAGTCTAAAGCACTTTGCCGAGAATCTGAGCTTATTAAAACTAAGAGTACAATGCTAAAGCAGCCAACTTCTGCATCCATGAAACCTTTAAATTTCTGAAGTACTGAACTGTGCAGTCACAACAGTACTCACCCTCATTTACCTAAATTACTTTAACACAGACAGTTTCAGACTACTTCTCAATTTAAATTTTGATAACACTCCTATAGGATAAACCAATGCTATGTGGTATGAAAATAGTTGTGTACTGTGGTGCATTTCAAACTCACTGTGTCTAAGTAAGCTTCTGAAGTAGAAATGGTGAGCTGCCTCAATGCAGCTTTAAGCTTGATTGAATTAGTCATGGCTATTACTTCTCAAATGCAGCTATACTGCCTTTGGGACCCAGGCATATATTTCTATGTGGTTTTGTACTGAGTCACACAGACATTAAAACTCTATCAAGCCTTCACAGAACTCCTTTATTTGTTCTGTATTACCACTATGGAGCTTCCCCAAAGCAGACATCTGAGATAGGAAATTAAGCATAGAAACATTTTGTGTCGTCACAGCAAAACTCCCAATATTCTTGAGAGGATATAAATGGAAGAAAAGCTATATACCTACATTATGCATTTCTAAGTGTCATTGATAGTGGCACCCATCAGTGCAAGATATCATGAGCAAGATAAAAATATCATATTCCTAAATAAAACTGATAACAATATGGATCTACCTTACTTAAGTGTCCCTTATGTAGATATGCATTTGGAAGAAGTTATGAAGTTGATAGAGAAGGAAATTCCCGAGCCCAGATTTTTTTCACCCATGAGTAAGAATTATAGCTTTTTTACTGTTCATTTTGGACTCTGTCTTCACTGAGTTAGACCAAAAAAAGATGTAAATGAAGAAGCCTGAACAGGAGTACTACAATCAAATTAATTATATTTTTTTTCCACTCAATTTCCGAAAGCTGATTACAAAACTGAAGCTTCAAAGATGAGTATTCTATTTCTCATTCTGCCCTCAGATGGATATCTGGTATTTGCACCTTTTCCAGCTTCACAAAAACTCTTATTGTTGCTTTATTGCTTATTAGTCAACTCAATAAATATTAGTTTCAGTATGAGAAAAAAAAATCAAAAAAATAGAAGTAAGTGCATTGTTATGGTTTTCCTTCATGATGGAAAACATATATCACTTTTGAACTCCAATCCTGAAATTTCATCAATATTGTATCCTGTGACAGTAAAAATTAATGCCTGTTGTTTGGCTTATGCATTCCACTAGTTACATCAATAAATCAATTAACATATTTCATCCACTCTTGGAACTAGTGCAAGAGATAATTCTGTGGCTTAATATTAAGTATTGATACTATATACAAAAAGTTAACTTTTGTATGTTGAACTTTTTGGAGTTACAGGTGACACAATGATATACTTATTCATAGGTCATGATTAATGACAACCAAATTTTACTAATAGATCTGATCATTAATAGCATTATTTCATACATTCCTATATTATTCCAGCTTCCAAACATGTAGAAACCCAAAGAAAATTTAAAGCTACTAAATATAGGTAAGGATTTCCGAATTTGTTAAATGCATGTCCTTAGACTAATGTGAACAAATCACACAAAATCAAAGAATGTTAGGAGTTGGAAGAAATCTCCAGAGATCATATAATCCAACTGTCCTGTCCTGCAGGATTACCTAGGGCAGGCCACACAGGAACATATCCACACAGGTTTTGGAAGTCTCCAGAGAAGGAGATTCCACAACCTCTCTGGGCAGCCTGTTTCAGTGCTCCATCACCCTCACTGTAAAGAAGTTTCTCCTCATGTTGATTTAGTGTCTCCTGTGTTCCTGTTTGTACCCGTTCTTTATTATATCACTGAGCACCACCAAAAAGAGACCATCACCTTCATCTTGATACCCACCACTGAGATATTCATAGATGTTAAGATCCCTTATCAGCTTTCTCAAGACATTAGTCTTTCTTAACAATATTAAACTTTCCTATTACAGGTAGTAGATGTAAATCCTAAAGCAGTTCACAGGATGACAGGATGGTAAAGACTGGAAGGGACCTCTGGAGATCATCTAGTCCAACTCCCCCTTACAGAGCAGGACCATATAATCTAGCACAGGTCACATAGGAACACATCCACACAGGTCTCGAAAGCCTCCAAAGGAGACTCCATAACCTCTCTGGGGAGCCTGTTCTAGTGCTCTGTGATCCTCACAGTAAAGTTCTTCTTCATGTTGAGATGAAACTTCTTATACTGTCTTTACACCCATTGCCCCTTGTGCAGTCACATGACGCAGGTGGGAAGAGGTTGTCCCTTCCTTCTTGACGTCCAGTCCTCATACATTCACATATGTTTATTCAATCCCCTCTCAGTCTTCTCCTCTCCAGACTAAAAAGCCCCATGTATCTTAGCCTTTACTCATAGGGCAGTGTTCCACTCCCCTAAGAAGGGTCTCTTCAGCCTCTTCAGGGATCTCCTTGGTAGGATGCCATGGGAAATAACCCTGGAAGGAAGGGGGCTCAGGAAAGCTGGTCACCCAGGAAAGCTCAAGGATCACCTCCTCCAGGCTCAGGAAAGATGCATCCCAGAAAAGAGAAAGGCAGGTAAGAATGCCAGGAGGCCTGCTTGGATGAATAGAGAGCTCCTGCATACACTAGAATGCAAGAAAAAAAGCTATAGAGAGTGGAAGCAAGGAC
>WBNM01039586.1:0-23082 GCA_013399055.1 Ramphastos sulfuratus | reverse complement strand
AGATCAGTCTGAGCAAGGACAGATGTTTGCTGGCTGGAGAACTGGTGAGAAGGGATCGTGTTGAGAGATTGATAGAGAGGAAAGCACCTGCAGGATTTCTCAGAACTGGTGCTTTGCTCACTTTAAGATCATAGAATGTTAGGGATTGGGAGTGACCTCTAGAGATCATTGAGTCCAACCCTCCTGCCAAAGCAGGGCAGGTCTCACAGGAACACATCCAGGCAGGTTTTGGAAGTCTCCAGAGAAGGAGACTCCACAACCTCTCTGGGCAGCCTGCTCCAGGGCTCTGTCACCCTCAGAGTACAGAAGTTTCTCCTCATGTTGGGGTGGAACCTCCTGTGTTCCAGCTTGTACCTGATGTTCCTTGTCCTATCACTGGGCACTACTGAGGAGGGCCTGGCACCTTCATCTTGACATTCACCCCTCAGATATTTATAGACATTGATCAGATCCCCTCTCAGCCTTCTCTTCTCAAGACTAAACAGCCTCAGGTCTCTCAGTCTTTCTTCATAGGAGCTATGTTCAAGTCTCTTCATCATCCTTGTAGCTCTCTTTGGATGCTCTCCAGTCGATCCCTGTCTCTCTTGAACTGGAGAGACCAAAACTGGGTACAAGTTGGACCATGGGCACCCTGATACATCTAAAACACTGTCTGTGGAGCGCAAGCCTTCGTGACCTTTCTTGAGCTCCTCGTTGTGGTTCTTTCTGTGGCTTTTGCTGTCTGATGTTGATTTTTAGCCCTGCACCCTGTGAAGGAAAGAGATGAATTGTGAATTAGTGCAAGGAGGTTGATCTGGGAGGGAAGAAGACCCAGCCCCAACTCCGAGGCCAGTGACTGCCCTTCAGGGTGGGCTTACCTCTGATGAAAGCTGAGTCTGAGAGGTTTTCTGAGCAGATACAGGAGAAGGGGAATATTGCTTATCTGATGCAAGGCTACAATTCACACCTCTGTTCATTTCACCTCTCCCATCTCCCCCACACTCTCATGAAATGCTGTTTTATCTCTTATTGCTGTACTAGCTCCAATTCTGCCCGTGCCAGCACAGGAGATAGTTACAGGAGACAGCTTTGTGCCAAGGCCTGGGAAGTTCATGAGGGTTGTCCTCCTGCATGTCCCTCCAAGTCTCTTGGCTGGGGCTTCCTGAGTTTCACAGCACATAAAAAGTGCTGTTAGGGAGCAAATCCAGTATCACAGAGCAATGTTCAACAGCAATGCTGGTGGATTCTCTGGGGCCTTGTCTCCTGGGTGGAAAGTGTCTCCTATGTTTGCAGTACTATGGAAGCAGTAAATAATAACGACTGAACAACAAACAGTTGCAGATCTATGTAGTGGCGTTGTAGGGAAATGCAGGGGAGGAAAGGATTGGCAAAGGGAAGGGAGAAATGGCTTTTTTCATTTGAAAAACATGTTTGTATTGAAATTGGACACAAAAGCTCCCTTTTCCCTCCTCTTGTTTATTTTTTGTGAGATCCTTTTTTTTTTTTTTTCCCTTTCTTTTATCTTTTGTGGAGAAAGGCATGAAAAACCCCCTTCTCCTGCTCTTTTGTGATGCCTCTCCTATCATCAGAGCGTTCTGGTGTTCAGATATCAGACTGGGAGCCAGGGCTTACGACAGTATTTCTTTCCCTTCTTTCTTTCCTGAAAGGGGTGGCTTATTTTTAGTGCTTACAACACCCAGCTCACTGGAGGGACACAGCAGGGGCCTGTTCCATCCAGCAGCAGCAGGAGGATGGTGCTCGCTGAGGGAACAGGATCAGCTCAGAGTCTCTTCTGTGTTCCATTTCTGGCCGTTTGCTGCTTCTCTGCAGCCCCCTGAACCCAGACAGGCCAAGGGTTGTGTCCTTCAGTGCAGCTGGCTCCAGCCTTCCAGCTCCTTCAGCCTGAAGGAGCTGCTGAGCCTGGCTGAGTGTGGGTGCCAGAGGCTGTCACGGAGCAGTGGGAGAGAGGTGGGGGAGTCTGCCCTGCACGGATTCTGCTCTCCCTCATCTGGGAAACTCACCTCACCGTGTTGGAAGTGGACTTCATAGTCAAGGAATGGTTTTGACCTTTGAAATCATCCAGTGCAGCGCCCCTGCAGCGGAGCAGGGACGTCTTTAACTAGGTCAGGTTGATCAGAGCCCCAGCCAACCTCTCCTGGAATGTTTCCAGGGATGGAGCATCTGCCACCTCTCTGGGCAACCAGTGCCAGTGTTCCACTGCCCTCATTGCAAAAAATTTCCTCCTCGGATCTAACATAAATCTCTTCTCTCTCTCTTTCAATGTAAAACCCTGCAGAGACTCCTGCCCTCCAGTACCTTCCTGGGAACCCCTGCTTATGGCTGCAAGGTCCTGCTTGCTGAAGTTCTCTCCAGCCTCTCCAACTGCTGGTCCCACTGCTCTTTGGGTGGGCAAAGCAGGTGCAGGCAGCCTTTGGCTTGCAGGGCGAACACAATGCTGATTGTGCAGGCAAAGCTGCAGAGGTGACACTTTATGGGATGTGGTTTAGTGGTGGAGGAGGTGTTGGGTGATGGTGATCTTAGAGGTCTTTTGCAACCCTAATGATTCTGTGATAATATATTTTAGAATTTAACTGACTAAAGTCATAATTTCTTTCTTTTTCTTTCCTTTTCCCCTTTCATTGGGCAGGGAAGGGAGAGCTGCTGTTTTCCCACTACGTCTTGCTGATATTTACAGACTAATTTTAATCCTGCAGAATTATATTTAGCTGAAAGTGTAAAAGAGGGCAAACTAAACCTGAGATGAAATACTTTATTCCAAGTTGACTAAGACATTTTGCCTGACCCAAAACCGTCTTTCCTCCCACCATGCCAGCTCAGAATTAGGAGCAAAACACATCAGTGCAGGGAAAGGAGCAGTGAATGTTCAGCTCCAAAGTGAAAAGCCAACCCCCAAAATATTTGCCCCTGTCACACAGGTTTAGAATACAACTCTTTTTTTTCCTCCTGCTTTTTAGAAGGCAAATGTCTCCTCCTGAGAGTTAGGCTCTTAGTGCAACACATTACCCAAGCCTTTCAAGAAATAAAGATCTGTTTGGCAATAGTTAGGATCTCAATTACTGCTCTTTTAAGCCACCTAAGGCTTGATTTCAAGGTTGAAGCAGCCGCAGGATCTCAGCACTGTACAAAAAGTAGCACTGTTACCCATGGAAAATCAATTTCAGGTTATTTTTAATTCGTAGTTGCTAATTTTTTTTGGTGCTGTCTAGCATGACAGGAGAAAATCGTGATGTGGGGGTTCGGTATCATTGCCTGGGATGACCTGGCTGACTTGTGCTGTAACCACCTCTAACGTGCTCTGATTCTTCTCCTCTGTTTTTTGTGTTTTACTTCTGCTCTGAAGTCAGAGAGACCTTTTCTATTGGTTTCATCCTGAGCTCATGGTTTAGACAGTGGCCTGGGGGAACTTTTGAGTGGTGCTTTGGGATTGACAGAAGCAGGGAGGCTTGCTGAATTGTTTTGTGGAGGTTAAGGAGGAGCTTAGTGAAAGTTTTGGTGTGAAATGCAGGAAAAGGAGTGCATAGGAACCTCCCTAGACCTGCTGGCCGCAATTTTCTTGATGGACCCCAGGATATCATTGGCTCTCTTGGCCACAAAGGTACATTGGTGGCCTGTGGAGAACTTGCTGTCCACCAAGAGTCCAAGCTCCATGAAGCTGCTTTCCAGTAGGACAACCCCTAATCTGTACTGGTGCCTGGTGTATCCTGCCCAGATGCAAGACTCCACACTTGCCCTTACTGAACTGAGGAATCCATTTCTGGGGCTCTTTAGCTTGCAGAAGAGGAGCCTGAGAGGTGAACTCATTCATGTTTATAAAGCTGTAAAGGGTGAGTGCCAGGAGGCTGGAGCCAGGCTCTGCTGGGTATACCCAGTGACAGGACAAGGGGCAATGGGTGGAAGCTGAGACATAGGAAGTTTCATGTAAGCATTAGGAGGATTTTTTTCCCTGTGAGGGTGACAGAGCACTGGAACAGGCTGCCCAGGGGGGCTGTGGAGTCTCCCTCTCTGGAGATACTCAAACCCCACCTGGATGCATTCCTGTATGATCTGCTCTAGGTGATGCTGCTGTGGCAGGGGGTTGGACTGGGTGAGCTTTTGAGGTCCTTTCCAGGCCCTGAGATTCTGTGATTCTGTGAAAAGGCAAGAGTGGGGAGACTAAATGCACTTTGGGATTGTCTGGCATCCCTTGCAGGGAGCAAGGCAAGAAGCATGGCTGAGAGGTGATGGATGCTTGGGAAGGAGCTTGGACTGGAGAAGGGAGAAGAGCTGCCCTGAGGATGTGTTAGGGGAGGAAATTTGCTGTCTATCTTCTGTCAGTAAATATCTGAGGGGTGGGTGTTAAGATAAAGATGCTAGTCTCTTTTTTGTGGTGCCCAGTTACAGAACAAGGAAAAAGAGGTACAAGCTAGAACCCAGGTGGTTCCGCCTCAACATGGGGAGAAACTTCTTTAGTGTGTGGGTGACAGAGCCCTGGAACAGGCTGACCTGAGAGGATGTGAGTCTCCTTCTTCTCTGGAGGCACTCAAAATCTGCCTGAATGTGGTCCTGTGTGAACTGCCCTGGGTGAATCCTGCACAGGGGTGGGGAGTGTCAGACTCACAGAATCACAGACACATGCAGGGTGGCAAAGCCCCTCAGGATCACCAAGTCCAACCTAGAACCCTACTCTACAAGATTCACCTTAAACCATAGCCCTAAGCACCACATCCAAACCACCCTTAAACACAGCCAGGGTTGGTGACTCCACCACCTCCCTGGGCAGCTCATTCGAGTGCCTGAATGACTCAATGATCTCTGGAGCTCCCTTCCAACCCCTGATGTTCTGTGATTCCTTTTATCCCTCTGAAAACTTCCCTTCTATTTATGGGGCTGGGGAGTAAGTGCTGGCACCTACAACAGGGTAACACACCCCTAGAGAATCCACCTCTACAGCAGCCACAGCAGCAGTTGGAGGCAAAAGCAGAGTTTGCTGGCCAGTATGAGGAGGAGGTTGTCCCATTTTAAGAATGCCACAGGGCAGAAGAAAGAGGCAACAGCTCTGTCAGGGAAGATGCACTGCGCCAGGGCGCAGTGGAAATCATGCCTGGCAGTCAGCAGCTGCCAAGCAGCAGAGATAGCATCAACAGTGTCCAGACCTTCCATTTGTAACGGGTGAAATGTTAATGAAATGAGAGTGCCAGCAGAAGAGTTACGATACCCCTGAGAAATGAAAGCAGAGATTAGGCTAAAAATACTGAGTGCTGTTGGATGGATTGGTGGGAAACTGTCACCTTGAGTATCACAAGTGCCTGAAGCAGGGGCAAAGGGGAGCACCCAAGGAAAAAGTATAGAAATTACATTGGAGGCATGAAAAGGTGATCATAAGAAGACAACCACTCTTTAGTTTAGAGAGGGCTATGAGGGTGATTGGGGACTGGAGCACTGCCTGGTGAGGAGAGGCTGAGGGACCTGGGGCTGCTTAGTCTGGAGAAGAGAAGACTGAGAGGGGATTTAATCAATGGTTATAAATATCTGAGGGCTGGGGGTCAGGAGGGGGGGGACAGGCTCTGCTCACTTGGTGCCTGGGATAGGACAAGGAGCAATGGATGGAAGCTGCAGCACAGGAGGTTCCAGCTCAACACAAGGGGGAACTTCTTTACTGTAAGGGTCACTGAACACTGGTACAGGCTCCTCGGAGAGGCTGTGGAGTCTCCTTCTCTGGAGCCTTTCAAGCCCTGTTTGGATGTGTTCCTGTGTGACCTGAGCTCCTGTATGGTCCTGCTGTGGCAGAGGGGTTGGACTCGATGATCCCTTTGGGTCCCTTCCAACCCCTGACATCCTGTGAGCCTGTGAGGAGCTCAGTGGCAGGAGGCATGGTAGAATCATAGATATTTTGGGTTGAAGTGGACCTTTAAAGGTCGTGATAGGGAGATGTAAAAAGTGCTGTTTTTAACCAGCTGCTATACTGTTCCATTTGCACTTAGGTGTAAAGCAGGAGGAAGGGAAGTGGTGGATTTAATGTTCAGGTTAATATAAGTAATGAAGGAAACAAATTTCTGCACAAACTGGTAATGAACAAACAAGGGAACCTGGAATAATCACACATCAGAGTCACAGATTGCATTGTGCTGGAGGGCACCTTCAAAGCTCATCTTGTCCAACCCCCCTGCAGTAAGCAGGGACATCTCCAGCTACATCAAGCTGCCCAGGGAGACATCAAGGCTGATCTTGAAAGTCTCCAAGGATGGGACCTAAACCACATCCCTGGGGAGCTTGTTCCAGTATTTCACAACTCTCATTGTCAAGAACTTCCTCCTATTGTCCAACCTAAATCTCCCCTGCTCCAGTTTCAAACCATTGCCTCTTGTCCTATCACTCCAAGTCCTTCTAAACAGTCCTTCCCCAGCCTTCCTCTAGGTCCCTTTCAGATATTGAAATTTAGCTCTAAGGTTTCCCTGGAGCCTTCTCTTTTCCAGGCTGGACAGCCTCAACTCTTTCAGGTTGCATTTGGGATATGATTGTGTCTGGGGGGGAGGTTGTGGAGGTTGATTTTTGTTTTTATGACACAGAAAACAGTGATAAACAGAACAGAAAGGTACTGGGCTGGGGGGTGTGCGGTGAGAATGTGGAACTTGTCTATGCCCATTTTTGGCTGCCTGCAGGAGCTTGGGTTCACACCTGTTAGCAGAAAGCTGAAGTTGCGTGGGACTGTGGGAGAAGGCTCAGGGACAGGGGTACAAGGTGGCAGAGAGCTGCTGCTGGTGGATGGAGTTCGAAGGGAGGGGCTGGTAGGAAAGCAGGTTGTGAGAGGGATGTGGAGGGGAGGAGGCAGCTCAGCTGGGAAGGTCTCGGATCTGTGTGGGGCACCCAGATGAGAAGTGCTGGCAGGCTGCAGTTGGTTCCCTGGAGAGACTCTGTGGGGCATCTGGAGTGAATATAGTTACAAGAATCATGGACTCATAGACTGGTCTGGGTTGGAAGAGACCTCCAAAGGTTATCCAGTCCAACCCCCTCTGCAGTCAGCAGGGGCATACTTGACTAGATCAGGTTGTCCAGAGCCCTGTTGATCCTCATCTTGAGTATCTCCAGGGTTGGGGACTGAGCCTAATGGCTGTTGGCTGTGGACTGACTGAGTCTTGAGAAATGGATTGCAAGAGCTGGGGTAGGAGAAATCTCACATCTCTTCATCTGCCAAGGCCACTGGACTTTTCCTATGGGTGTTTTCAGAAGCGGTGAGGAGGGGAGTCCATGGGCACAGGGCCAGGTGCTGCTGAGCAGCAGGGAATCTGTCTCCCATTGTGTGTCCTGGCTCACCTGGGAGATGCTCACAAATCATGCTTAACATTAAAACATTTCCCTAGTGCCTGGTTGCTCAAGGACCTTCAGGTCACCTCTCTCATTACTGTTTGCAGGGCTGCAGAGTCTCTTCCTTAGCTGCTGCTTTTGTCTTCATGGTGGATCTTGAGGCTGGGCATTGTGTGGAGCTTGTAGGAGCAGGAGCAGAAGGCTGCTGATATGCTGCTGCTTCTCCTGCACTGCTGCCTGTGCTCCTCCAGCAGGCTGCTCCTCCACTCTGCACCTGTGTCTTCTCATGCTCTGCCACCTCATTAGGTTTGGAGGCCTTTGGTGCAGGGACCCTCTCATGTTTATCAAGTGCTTGTAGCTCAGCTGTGGCCCCTGTGCCCTCTTTATGTTACACAGTGGTGGTGGATCACTGTGCACTCCCCCAGGCTTGCCCCTTTCCATGTAGGTCATTGGTGTGTGTGGAAATACAGCTCTGCAATCAGATGTAAGGAACAGGCTGTTCTTCAAAGCCAGGTGTAGAGTTTCTGTGGCTTTTTTGTCTGATTATTTATTTTTTTGTTTCCTCCCAGAGGATGCTCTATTTATGGTCTTTGCTGCTGCTGATTTTGAAAGGAAAGCAACTCCCAAATCAGCCTACAAAGGAAAATAATCCATTTACGAACTGCTTATGCAATTCTGAGCTCAGATGGTGCTGTGACAATCTGCAGCAGATCTGATTGCTCCAGGAGAAGCCCTCATGCAGGGGCTGACGGGTGCTTACGTGCAGGTCTGGGAGCAGGTGGGACAAAGACCTGGAAGGGCAGCTCTGGGTGATGCCACAGTTAATTTAGCTGAGTCCTGCTCTGCTCAGAGGTCTCACCTGGTCTGTCTGGAGGTGACCACAGCACTGCTCCCCGAGCTGCTAGCTTAGCATGGGAGCTTGTGCTTGATCGGTCCAGCTTTTGTCTTCCCCAGAAATATTTCTCTGTTGTATTTGCTGTAGGAAAATTTCAAAGAGAGGGAGGTAATTCAGCTAGTTGAAAGGGCGGGTGTGTGAAACCAACCCTCCAAAACCTGAAACCACCACCATCAAAACAATAGATGAAAGGGACAGAGAGAGGAGGGAGGGCAGGCGTGTTTCAGAAAAGCTCTGCTGGTTTTGGCTGCGGCCAGCAGGGTTGAGCAGTTTGCATAGAAAGTAGTTTATTGTCAGCAAGAGCTGAGGGTACCTGCCAGCTCTGCCATGCATTATGCCTCTGAAAGGCTCTGTCCCTTTGGCTGGGCCAGTCTCTGGCCTGGCAGCTCTTTGCTGCCCACAAGCACCTTCTGTCTTCATTGCTTTCCTGTGTAATTGAACCAAATCCTCCACTGCTGTACAGCAGTTTCTACACCCAAGTTTGAGTTCTCCCCAGTTTGAGTTCTGGATGAGAGGGGCTATGACAAACTTGTGTCCAGTTACTGCCAGACACCAGCCTTTCCAAGAGCTTTCCATGACTTTTCCTTAGCAGAAGAGATATTCAAGAACCATCTGGGTGCATTCCAGACCTGCTCTAGGTGATCCTGCTCTGACAGGGGGGCTGGACCAGAGGAGCTTTCAGGGTCCCTTCCAGCCCCTGACATCCTGTGATTCTATGAATCTCAAGACCTTGGTTTATCCACTCATCTTCCTCTTAGTCTTTTCTGTGGTTTCTCACTAATTATGGAGTAACAGCTGGTTTTGGAGGCTTGGATGAAATGACCTGGTGACTTGGTGGTCAGGTTCATGACAGGTTCTTCACCATGAGAGTGGTGAGATGCTGGAACAGGTTGCCCAGGGAGGGTGGGAGCCTCATCCCTGGAAGTTTTTAAGGCCAGGCTGCATGAGGCTGTGAGCAGCCTGATCTAGTGTGAGGTGTCCCTGCCTATGGCAGGGAAGTTGGAACTGGATGATCCTTGAGGTCCCTTCCAACCCTGACAATTCTGTGACTCTGTGTTTCTATAACCTTCTATTCTCAGTGTTTGCTATCTGATCAGCAGCCTGGAGAGAAAGATGCTGATGACTCTCTCCCTCATGTGGTGGCACACCCTTTGAGGAGACACTCTACGTGTGTGCTCAATACTTGCCCTTGTAGCTGCTGTGAGCTTGCTGGGTTTGGTAGTTGTGCAGCAGGTAGGGCAGGGGCTCCTTATGTATGGTGCCATGTAGAGTGGTGTCCCCTCCCATCTAGAGCCACTCACTGCTACTGGACCAGAAATAATCATAGAATCGTAGAATGGTTTAGGTTGGAAGGGACCTCAAACATCATCCAGTTCCAACCCCCTGCCATAGGCAGGGATATTTCCAGACCTCAGCCAACCTGGCCTTGAACACCTCCAGGGAGGGAGAAACCACAACCTCCCTGGGCAACCTGTGCTAGTGCCTCACCACCCTCACTGGAAAGAACTTCCTTACATCCAGTTTAAATCTCCCCTCTACCAGTTTAAACCCATTCCTCCTCACCCTGTCATTACAAGACCTTGTCAATTGTCCCTCCCCAGCCTTCCTGTAGGCCCCTTTCACATACTGGAAGGCTACTCTAAGGTCTCCTGGAAGCCTTCTCTTCTCCAGGCTGCAGAGCCCCAACTCTCTTGTCCTGTCCTCATGGCAGAGCTACTCTAGCCCTCTGAGCATCTTCATGGCCCTCCTCTGGACTTGTTCCATGAACAATACTAATGGAGGGGGAGGCTGCACTCACTTTTGTCGCAACAAGAACATCTGAAAGAGTTTTCTTCACCTGTGTAGGCCTGCTAAGTAAACCTGTGCAGAAATATTCTCTGCTGAGGATACTTATGGCTGAGTGCAAGGACAGCATAGAATGCATGAAATGGTTTGGGTTGGAAGGGACCCTAAAGATCATCTAACTCCAACCCCCTGCTGTGGGCAGGGACACCTTCCACTAGACCAGCTTGCTCAAGGCTTCATCCACCCTGGCCTTGAACACCTCCAGGGAGGGGACATCCTCAGCGTCTCTGGACAACCTGTTCCAGTGTCTCACCACCCTCCACTGTAAAGAATTTCTTCCTAATATCCAGTCTAAATCTCTCCTCCTCAGGCTTCAATCCAATCAGCTTAATCAATTGATGCTGTGAATGAATACACTTGCCTGAGATCAGTGTGCAACTGGCGACTATCAGGATGCTGCATAGCATCATAAAGTAGCATTCTTCGTGCTGCAACATGCAGCTAGGATGTCTTTAGCTGTGTTTCTGCAGTGCTGCAAATTGTAAACTCCAGCCAGAGCCATCTGGAATTGCTTTAGGAAGCTCTTGAGTTCCCACATGGAGATCTGTGGTTTCAGAAGTTCTGAGCAATTTAATCAGTTCTTNGGCCTTGAGTGACCTGTACTAGTGGGAAGTGTCCCTGCCTGTGGCAAGGGGTTGGAACTAGATGATTCTTAAGGTCTCTTCCAACCTAAACCATTCTATGAAATATAGCAAACATTAACTCTGTAGGAAAGAATCCTGTGGCCAATAAGCTGCTTGCCCTCGAGGGAGACTCGAGAGGCTCCTTTCCGCTACTAAAGGCATAAGGCACAATAGAACCTAATTACAGAATTTCTTACAAAGAGGCTTTGGTTATTTACTGACAAAATAGTATCAGACAGTACCCAAATGCTTGAGGGGAGTTCTGTCGGTGTGTTGAAAGTCGTTGTGGGCAAAGCGGAGCGTAAGGTGGCAGGGCAGAGCAGGCAAAAGCCAAAGCGAAAGCCAAAGCAGGCATGTGGCAAGAGCCTGTTTATGCTTTGCCTGAATGTAAACAGCCCCTTTGGCCACAGAGATTCACCAATCAGAATGGCACTGTGCCAGACCTGACCGTATGAGGTGAAGTCAGGAGCTTGCTTTCCCTTATTTGGAAAAGAATGAGTCTGGGCAAGGCTTGGACCCTCAAAGTGGCTGTCTCCAAGCCTTCTGTCTGCTCCCTGCACTCTGCTTCCCCCACACACACACAGCAGAGGGAAGGGGACCATGGGATCATGCCTGGGGAAGTCAGGACAAGTATCTTCTATGATGACTTTTAATAGATGCTACAATATTATTTGATTGTGAAGTCAGCAGCTAAAAGATGAATAAGAAAAATGTCTGTGCCCTGACCTGAACAAATGACTGTGTAGCTCATGCAAGATCTTTAGCAGTCGTTGCCTCTGCTGAGAAAATGGAAAAAAAAAACCCTCAATCTCTTCAAGATGTTTCCCATTAAAAATCATCATAGTCACAAAATGTTAGGGGTTGGAAAGGCCCCCCAGAGATAATCAAGTCTAACTCCCCTGCTAAGCAGGATCACCCAGGGCAGGTCACACAGGAACACATCCAGGCAGCTTTTGAAAGTCTCCAGAGAAGGAGACTTCACAACCTCTCTTGGGCAGCCTGCTCCAGAGCTCTGTCACCCACACAGAACAGAAGTTTCTCCTCATGTTGAGGTGGAATTTCCTGTGCTCCAGCTTGTACCTGTTGTTCCTTATCCTATCACTAGGTACCACCAAAAAGAGGCTGCTTCTTGACACCCACCCCTCAGACATTTGTAGACATTGGTAAGATCCCCTCTAAACCTTTTCTTCTCCAAGATGAACAGCCCCAGGTCTTTCAGTCTTTTTTCACAGGAGGGATGTTCAAGTCACTTCATCATCCTTGTAGCCTCTATTTGGACTCTCTCCAGCAGGTCTCTGTCTCTCTTGAATTGGGGAGCCCAAAACTGGACACAGTATTCCAGGGGTGGTCTCACCAGGGCAGAGTAGAGGGGCAGGAGAACCTCCCTAGACCTGCTGGCCACACTTTTCTTGATTTACCCCAGGATATCATTGTCCCTCTTGGCCACAAAGGCACATTGGTGACCTGTGGAGAACTTGCTGTCCACCAGGAGTCCAAGCTCCACGCAGCTGCTTTCCAGAAGGACAACTCCTAATCTGTACTGGTGCCTGGTGTATCCTGCCCAGATGCAAGACTCCACACTTGCCCTTACTGAACTGAGGAATCCATTTCTGGGGCTCTTTAGCTTGCAGGAGTCTGAGAGGTGAACTCATTCATGTTTATAAAGCTGTAAAGGGTGAATGCCAGGAGGCTGGAGCCAGGCTCTGCTGGGTGATGCCCAGTGACAGGACAAGGGGCAATGAGTGGAAGCTGAGACATAGGAAGCTTCATGGAAACATGAGGAGAAATTTTTTCCCTGTGAGGGTGACAGAGCACTGGAACAGGCTGCCCAGGGGGGTTGTGGAGTCTCCCTCTCTGGAGACACTCAAACCCCACCTGGATGTGTTCCTGTATGATCTGCTCTAGGTGATCCTGCTGTGGCAGGGGGTTGGACTGGGTGAGCTTTTGAGGTCCTTTCCAGCCCTTGACATTCTGTGATTCTGTGTATGAATAGCTCTATTTTCAGGAAGAAAACTGTTAGCTTTCTTTTTATAGCCTTTCCTACTCCTCCTCGGAAAGAGGAGTTTTGCTTATTCCTCACTGTTCTCTTAGCCCCTGTGCTGTATCAGGTTCTTGTTAGATGTTTTGCTGGCTGTTTAGTGCATCTTGGCATCAAAGGATGGGGCCCTTGTTCAGTGACATAAGGGCTCAGGCCTCATAGCCTTTGGCATATGCTTCAAGGCAGCCTTAAGTTTTGCCTCAGAACAGGAGATTAAAGGATTGTGAGAGCCACTTTGCAGTGAGAAGCCAAAAGCACACAGTGCAGAAGATTTGTTCTCAAAGAGAATTTGTGATTGTTGCAGCTGCCTCTTTGAAACCATCCTGGGGATGTATGAAATCTGTAGTTCAGAACATACCTGTGCCTTTCCCACGAGCAATCCTGAGGTGCTGGTGAGGTGGCAACCCAAGGGAGGGCTTGCTGGTGCAGATGGGCAGGGGCTCTGGAAACCAGAGCAGGTCTGACCACCTGGCCAGAGTGGTGGTGGTGAGGGGATGCTGTTCGTGCAGCCCAAGGGGTTGCTATGGCTGCAGTGGTGTCCCCCATGCTGCAGCACTTCTTGGTGGGGTGGGTACCTAAAGCAGGGAGAGATGCTGCCAGATCCCAACAGGGAAGTCCCTGGCTCCAGCAGAATGGATAAGGTTTGTGGTTTGTAGCCAGCCACTTGTGAAGGGTTAAACCATAGCTGGCAGTCACTTCCCCTCTCACTACATCTGCCAAAACACAAATCCAAGTTTCTGAGCTGTTTTCTGCAGGGGCTGAAGGAGCACAGCCTCTGCTGCAGGGCAGGCATCGAGCTGTCTCTTGCCATGCCAGCAAGCAGGGAAATGTGGATGCTGTTTAATTGTCATGAAGTGTCCTTGTTAGCAAGGTTGAAGTCTTGCTGTGCCCCTGTTTGCACAAGGAAATCCTTGAAAGGCTTTGCCTTGGAGAAAGTATCTCCTTTTGTCTAGAACATCCTTCCAGTATCTGAAGGGGCCTACAGGAAAACTGGGGAGGGAATTTTTAGGATGTTGGGTAGTGATAGGACTAGGGGAAATGGAGCAAAACCAGAAGTGGGTAGATTCAGATTGGATGTTAGGAAGAAGTTCATCACCATGAGGGTGGTGAGAGCCTGGAACAGGTTGCCCAGGGAGGTGGTGGACGCCTCATCCCTGAATGTTTTTAAGGCCAGGCTGGATGTGGCTCTGAGGAATCTGATCTAGTGTGAGTGCCCACGGCAGAGGGGTTGGAACTGGATAATCCTTAGGGTCCTTTCCAGCCCTGACAATTCTGTGTTTCTCTGATTCTGTGATTTTCTATTGCTCTGTTGAGCCAGATGTGTATTAGTGTGGAGATACCCAAGGCAGCATTGTGGGGTCATTGGGTTGGGAGTCTTGCCATGGGACAACTGACCTTGCTTAAATCTGGAGAGAGCAGAGGACTGCTGGTGCTTACTGGTGTAAGTCCCAACCATGCCATCAAGCAGGGCCATGGACAGAGCAGTTCTGCTGCTGTTTACGCTGATTTCTGTGAATGCTGAGTGTAGCCTCTGTAAACACTCTCATTGCCAAATTAAGCTCTTCCCCTTCCAAAGTCACCTCAGATGACTTTCTTCATCTTCACCCCTCACTTGGAAGAGTTTGCAGTCCGAGAGAGAAAGGCATTGTGGGTGTGGAGGGAGCAGGAGAGCTTTCTCCAGGAGCTTCAGGGCCATTGCAGGGTTCTCCCTCCTGCCTCTCCTCTGTGCAGCAGCGCGGAGTGAGGCTTCAGCAACTGGGAGAGGAGCAAATGTGTCTGCTCTGAAAACAGCTTGTGTGGGGAACTGGAAAAGCCTAGCCCAGGTTACCAGAGCCTGTTTATTGTCATGGGAGATGCCTGATATGGCATTACTGCTCCTTCAGAGAAGAGCTGCCTGCTTCTACCAGTGGTGTCTGTGGGTGTTTAGCTCCCAGTTTAAGCTCTTATCCCTGCCCACAGACTAAACAAACAGCAAACAGCATTCTCTAATGCTTGTGAGGCACCAGGTGCTTGAAGCTTCACCTGATGGTGTTTAGTTTACCAAGTTCAACACTTTTTGCTTAGAAAACAGGAGTGCTTGAATCTACACAGACCAACACTTGCATGTCTTGGGACAGTTGGTTCCAGTTGCTGCCGCTGGCCTGGGATGCATATTTGGGGCAGTCCCTTCCCTGCTTGTAGTGTGATGTGGGAGCTGCCCTGACCAAACTGTGATCTGGGCAGAGAAGTGACATGTTGGCCACCTCTCTCAATGGGATGAGTCAGAAAACCTAACCAACAGGTTGGGACCTGCAGAGAACCTTTTTCTTTATCCTTAAGCACCCTCTGAGACTTTGCATCAAGGTTTGTGTTTCTCTTCCACTGTACTTTGCTTGCTCTTCTGCCAGGCACCCAGTGACAGAACAGGAGGACACAGCCTCAAACTGTGCCAGGGCAGGTTCAGGCCGGATGTTAGGAAGAAGTTCTTCACAGCAAGGGTGATTTGCATTAGAATGGGCTGCCCAGGGAGGTGGTGGAATCCCCATCCCTGGAGGTGTTTAAGGAGCCTCTTAAGGAGGCTGGATGAGGCACTTAGTGCCATGGTTTAGTTAATGAGAAAGGTTAGGTGACAGGTTGGATTTGATGATCTTATAGGTCTTTTCCAACCTGGTTGATTCTGTGATCAGTTTCCAAAGTGCTGGACAAAGCTGGGAGTAGTTCAGATGTAAGGGTGACTTTGAATCTGAACTGCCGTTGGAGTGGGCTGCCAGGGAGGTGGTGGAGTCGCCGTCCGTGGAGGTATTCAAGAAAAGCCTGGATGGGGCACTTAGTGCCATGGTCTAGTTGATTGGCTAGGGCTGGGTGATAGGTTGGACTGGATGAGCTTGGAGGTCTCTTCCAACCTGGTTGATTCTATGATTCTGTAATTGAAGCATTGAGTGCAGACTTCTGTGCATGAACCCCCCCACCAGTGCTGTGAATTCCCTGCATGGATCCTATGATTTCGTTGTGGCCTCAAAATGCCTTAGGTGTTTGAGGGACAACTGTGTGTTCTTCCTGATGGAGAGGACAGCCACCTAAGGATATGCAGGAGACAGGCCATGGGACAGCATCAGTGAGAAGCACTTGAGGAGTAACTTGAGCAGCAAATTCCTTGTGAGAGGATGTCTGGGTGGGTGGAAGTCTCTCTTAAACGCTGATCGTTACTAGTTGGGGGTCAAGGTTTCTGTTGCAGGGTAGCTGGTCTGGTGTGTGTGCCTGATCAAGGTGGATGCTTGGCAGTTAAGAAGAAGCAAACAGCTTCCTCCCTTGAGTCTAAAACTACTGAGGATGCATGGGACTGCCACAGGAGCACGTGCTTTCAGCTCGCTGGGCAGACACCACAGGGCTGTCCAAAGCTGACCACTCTTGTGCCAAGAATATCATGGAAATCAGCCAGCTGTTTTTGTTGACATGGCTAAAATAGTTTCATGTAGCTGCACCAAGGTGAAGCTGAGGAGGGAGTAAAGCAAGGAGAGGGTCAGGAGAAAGGAGACAAAGTGATGTATTACCTTTCTAGGTTACTAGTCCTACCTGAAGCCACTCTGTGCTGTCTAAGTGTGTGGCTGGAACAGGTCTAGGCTGGGGTCACAAAGCAGCTGTGGAGTAGTGGCAGTCTGATGTGCAATGCTGTGCTGCTGATGGGAGCCATGGGGTTGGTGTAACCTATCTTCAGGTTTACTACACACAAACTGCTTTCTGATGTGGTTCTTGTCCAGCTGCTGCTGCCTGCACTCACTTCTTGGTGTTCACTTTTCAGTTCTTTGTGGCTTCTTGGTGGCACAATCTTGGTCTTGGCTGCTTCTGTCCTTTGCCAGCGTTGAAGATGTGCCACTTCAGTCTCATTGATTACTCTTTGCTGCTTCTTTGCCTTCCATGTGGTGAAGACATAGAACAGAGGGCATAGAACTGTTGGAGTGAGTCCAGAGGAGTGCCACAAGGATGCCCCAAGAGCTGGAGTACCTCTGCTATGAGGATAAGCTAAGTGACCTGGGGTTGTTCAGCATGGAGAAGACTACAGGGGGACCTTAGAGATGCCTTGCAACACCTTCAGGTATCCTACAGGAAGATTGGAGAAGGACTTTTCATGAGGGTGTCCAGCAACAGGGCGAGGAATGGTTTGAAGCTGAGGGAGAGCAAAGTTAGACTGGATCTGAGGAAGAAGCTCTTCAATATGAGGATGGTGAGACTCTGGAATAGGCTGCCCAGGCAGGTTGTGCATGCCTTTTCCCTGGAGGTGTTCAAGACCAGATTGGATGAGGCCTCGAGCAACCAAGTCTAGTTGAGATGTGTATCGGCCCATGGCAGGAAGTCAGAGTGGATGATCTCTGAGGTCCCTTCCAACCTGGGCCTCTCTATGATTTTTGTTTCCCTGAGTTGATGTCCTAGGAGTAGAGATTTAGGTGTTTTCTTGGTGTTCTCAGCAGTGACCATGTGTAGCACTGGAACTCCGATGGTGTGCAGCTGTTTGGCAGTCAGGTTTGGGTCTTGCTGGCAAACNCTCAAGCAGTTCTGTGTCCCTCTTGAACTGGGGGGCCCAGAACTGGACACAGTGCTCCAGATGTGACCTCACCAGTGCAGAGTAGAGGAGCAGCTCTCTCAGCAGTGCTGCTGAGGTGACTTGCAGGCATGCTTCAGTGGGTGGTGTTGGGTGGGAATTACAGAGCAGTTGGGCTTAAGAACCCTTTTGGGCAGGAATATGGCTGTAATCTTAGGAACACATTTCCATGGGTTGCCTTATGCCTTGTGAACAGAACCTTTAGATTTCATGGCTATAAATGAAGGCTTCCTCGTGCAGTGAAGAGCTCCTGCCTGGCCCTGCCTTTCACCCACGTCATTAGACTCAGGCACAAGAGGTTAGGAATGGATCCCTACTGACCACTTTGAAAAGAACTGCTAGGACTTTCAAACTGTGTTTTGTAATAAAATTAATGATTGCTCCTAAGTCTTTGCTGCAACACAGCCTTCCTCTTGCTGTCCTGGCGTGGTGCGGGCTGCCCAGCTCTGCCCTTGCAGTCCTGAGAAACCTCATGTTGTGTTGGGAGGAGCTTTCCTGATGCCTGCACAGTGCTTTAGTGTCAAGCACTGCATTTCTGAGGTCTCCTTCAGCAGCAAATTGGACTGTAACACCTAAACAGAAATAGCTGAAATGCTGCATGAGTGTGTGCAAAATTCAGCAGCTCTGCTGGTACTTAGCAGCAAGTAAGATGCCTACAGAAGGAATAACTTGAGTTGTGGGGGTTTTTTTGTTGTTGTTTGTTTCTTTTGAAGTTTTCTTTTTTTTTTTTTTTTTTCCCAATTGTGTGGTGGTTTGTGGGTTTTGTTTTGTTTTTTTTTTTAACTTGTTGTTTGAGTTTGGTTTATTTATTTTTAGTAAGAAAACAGTAGATATTACTCACAGAAACCTCCAGGTTGGAAAAGCCCCTCAGGATCACCAAGTCCAACCTTACTCTACAAGATTCACCTTAAACCATATCCTCAGAATCTCAGAATGGTAAGGTTGGAAGGGACCTCAAGGATCATCTAGTTCCAATCCTCTGCCATAGGCAGGGACACCTCTCACTAGAACAGGTCACTCAAGGCCTCGTCCAACCTGGCCTTGAACACCTCCAGGGAGGGAGCAGCCACAACCTCCCTGGGCAACCTGTTCCAGTGTTCCTGAAGCACCACATCCAACCAATCCAACTGATTTTAAACTGTTTTGAAAATTCTTGTGAAACTGTAGATGCTCTTCTGGTATGAACCTTTGAAGTGGTAGAGGAATCAGTCTGCGTCTCAGAGATTAACTGGGATGTGGAGCTAACAGCAGTGCAGCTTCTCAGTGGGATTATAGAAACTGCTGCTGTTTCTAACCCAAGGGCCACAGGGTTTGAAATGCAAATGTTGTGGCTGCCTCAAGCACTCGGGGACAGAATCAGGAGCTGCAGTCTCACATATCTGCTGCTCTTTTCCTTTAGGTTATGATGCCCTGAGCTACTCTGTGGAAAGTACGGACAAATGGAGTGGGAGACAGCTGCTGCAAGCCAACCAGGAGAACACCACTGATGTCCCAGAGGGCGGGGGACAGCCATATGTCAGAAATTGCACTGAACCAGGTAGGAGTGAAACTTGCTTCCAGCTCTTTGTTCTTAACAGTTGACTTTCTTACCTCCAGGTATCTGTATGGGTGTCACATTTGGTGGCAAAAACTTGTCCTTACGGATTTTTAAGTCAGTGAGCATGGTTGTTGTTTTCCTTGTATGCATCACATGGGTGCTGCAGCCTCCTTCAGCACTAGGGCTAAGAGGAGGACCTGCTGTTGTCTGGAGTGTGGGACAGTGATTAACATGTAGTGATAGCCAGGAGCTGACATCACAAGCAGCATGTCTTCTGTGGTTCTTGCATAAACACTGCATGTGCTTCTAGCAGTGCTGATGTGTCCTAGAGGGCTCACTCTCTGAGAAATTAGTGAGTACTCCTCTATTCAGGACTTCTACCAACAGTGGGCTCAAAGAAACCTAATCTGATGTAGCCTGAAAGTGGGTTGGTCTGCTGCTGAGAAATAGGACTCAATGCATAATGTAGCTCTTGCGTCTGGGAGGGACTTTAGCAGAGTCCTCCTCATCTCCTTGACACCTGTTTTTATGAAACTCACAGGAGCTCAATGTCACTGAAACTGCTGCTGTACTTTGGTGGAGTTGGTTGACATATTCAGGTTTTGGGATAGATGGATCCAAACACATCAGCTGTGTTCATATGCTTCATACGAACATAGTTCTGGTGCCCCTAGCATAAGAACTGCTGGAGCAGAGGGCCCAGAGGAGACCATGAAGATGATCAGAGGGGCTGGAGCACCTCCCCTATGGGGACAGGCTGAAGGAGCTGGAACTGTTCAGCCTGGAGAAGACAAGGCTGCAGGGAGACCTGAGAGCAGCCTGCCAGTACCTGAAGGGGACTACAAGATCATAGAATCACAGAATGGTAAGGTTGGAAGGGACCTCAAGGATCATCTATTTCCACCCCCCTGCCATAGGCAGGGACATCTCCCACTAGCACAGGTCACTCAAGGCCTCGTCCAAGCTGTCCTTGAACACCTTCAGGGAGGGAGCAGCCACAACCTCCCTGGGCAACCTGTGCCAGTGTCTCACCACCCTCACTGCAAAGAACTTCCTCCTAACATCCAGTCTAAATCTGCCCTCTGCCAGTTCAAACCCATTGCCCCTTGTCTTGTCATTACAAGACCTTGTCAATAGTCCCTCCCCAGCCTTCCTGTAGCCCCCTTCAGATCCTGGAAGGCTACTCTAAGGTCTCCTGGAAGCCTTCTCTTCTCCAGGCTGCAGAACCCCAACTCTCTCAGCCTGTCCTTATAGCAGAGCTGCTCCAACCCTCTGAGCATCTTTGTGGCCTACTCTGGACCCACTCCAACAGTTCCATGTCCTTCCCGTGTTGGGGGCTTCAGAACTGTACACAGTACTCCAGATGGGGTCTGATGAGAACAGAGTAAAGATCTTGAGAAGTCCTCCTTATTCCCAGTCCCTTTCAACCTAAGCATTTCTATGATTCCTTCATTTCATCTACACCATTATCATGGTATAAATATGAATGATGAGTGCTAGGGCTGGTTGGCAGTCAGGAATGTTTGAACTGTCTTGGTTGGAGCAGGAGTGGGACTATCAGTGTGTCTGTGAAAGTCATCTGTTGACTTCAGTGGCCTGCAGTCCCCATGCAGAATTCTTCAGTTCTGCTTTTCAGGAAGCTGAGCAAAGAGCTGGTGGAAGTGCTGCTGTAAATAGCATTGAGATGTCATCTGGTTCTGAATGGGTTTTGTGCTGCATACGATAGCACACTCTGAGAAAGCAACGTGCTGTTAGTTGTGCTGGGGGAAGAATTTCAGAATTTTTCCCTTTTCCCTGCAGCTGGGAATGCTGCCAGCAGTCTGAATCCAGCACAAAATAGGCCACCAGTCATGAGCCCATACAGCTTCATCCTGCTGCTAATGCCAAGAGTGAAGCAGCCATTCAGGAGATTGAAATGGGACCTGACAGCAGAGCTGGGCTACTGAATTCCATCTAGTCCAGCACAAGCTTAACCACCATCCTAGCAGACGAGGCTGAGGTGACCTTCAGCAGGGTTCCTCATGAGCTGTTGTGTTTACAAGTATTAGTAGGACCAGGGTAGTTCAAACCAGTGAACAACTCCTGCGCCGCTGATGGTTGTTGCGGCACGAAGCTGGTGGAGGGCTGGGTTCAGCCCTTCTTCCACCTGCTGCAGTAGTGCTGGGCCAGGCTCCAGCTGGAGGCNGACCAGTGCTGAGTACAGGGGCAAAAGGGTTTCCCTGTTCCTGCTGGCCACACTATTCCTGATCCAGGCCAGGATGCCATTGGCTGTCCTGCCCACCTGAGCACACTGCTGGCTCACGTTCAGCTGCTGTTGACCAGCGCTCTCTCTCTGCCTGGCTGCTCTCCAGCCACTCTGTCCTCCCTCCACCTGCTGGCCACACTTCTCCTGATGCAGCCCAGGCTCTGGTTGGCTTTCTGGCTGCAGGTGCACACTGCTGGCTCATGTTGAGCTTCTCATGCACCAGCACCCCCAAGTCCCTATCCTCAGGGCTGTTAGGTGTATCCTAACCAGTGCTGAGTACAGGGGCAGAATGACTTGGCTGGTGCTGCTGGCCACAGTAGTCCTGATACAGGCTAGGGTGAAGTGACAAAAGAGAGGACTGAAGCTTGAGGAGTGCAGTTTTAGACTGGGTATTAGAAATTCTTCACGGTGAGCATGGTGAGACACTGGAACAGGGAGGTCATGTATACCCTCTACCTGGAGGTGTTCAAGGCCAGGTTGGATGAGGCCTTGAGCAACATGGTCTAGTGAAGGTGTCCCTGGCCATGGCATGGGGATTGGAACTGGATGATCTTTAAGGTCACTTTCAACCCAAAGCAATCTCTACTCCTGCAGTAGGAGTCAAAAAGCACAGGAGCTCCCCAGGTGTGTCTGCCTTTGCCTTCTCTCAGGGTTTGTCTGCACATTGCTGCATGAGCAAATTGAGGCAATTTGGCTAAAATTGTGATGTTGCTGTGTTCAATTTATGTGTGGTGTATACCCTAACCCTGGGGTATCTGTTGTTACTTGGGAACTGGCAGAGCTTAGACCTCCTCAGCATCCCTGCAGGACGTGCACTTAGGTGCGTTTGGCCCTCAGGTGCTTCTCCTTCCCTCTGGTGAGTGTTGGTAGGAAACTGCTGCCTGAAAAGACAATTATTATTATTTTTCCTGCCTACTTCCAAAATTAAGTTGTATAAGCACCTACAGCTAGGCAGAAATGGGGGTTTAGAAAAGCAATTTCGCCTTGTCTGTTGGAGGAGGGAAAATGAAGTCTCTCCTTTTGAACTGTTTTGTGGCTTTTTGCAGCACTGTTGGCAGTGAGCACTCTTCTGCCTGCTAAAGGAAAGATCTTTTTTTTTTTTATTTTCTCCTGGACTGCACATGTGTTTGCAGGCTCATTTGAGAACCTGGCATGACATTTTCAAACTGCTATTTTTATTTCCTAATGGCTAATCCAGTGGGCTATCCACTAGCATTTTATCAGCAGAACTGCTCAGCCTAGTGAGGGTTTTGTTCACTTCTCCTTTGAAACATACATTGTAAAAACATCAAAGGGGTAAAAAATGGACAGAATCCAGCCTTTTGGCAAATGTTTGTTGTCCTTTGTCATTTTTCAGTCTGAAGCCATTGCAGTTGGAGTGATGCTGTGGTCTTTTAGAGCAGTTGTCTTTAAAATGCACTTCTCATTCTGCAGTGGTTCACTGAGCTCCTAGGGGTGTTTGAGCCCCACCACCCCACTCACCCCAGCATGGCTTTTGGGATGAATCTTGCTAGGCTCACATGGGAGGATGGCTGCTGCTGTGTTTGGGTAGTGATATGGACAGTGGAGTTGGTCATCAGTGATAGGGACAGGGGGATCGAATGCACCCTCAGGCAAGTTTGCAGATGACACCAAGCTGTGTGATCTGGAGGGACCAAGCTGGAGGGAAGGGATCCATCCAGATGGACTTGGGCAGGCTTGAGAGGCTGGCCCAAGCCAACCTCATGAAGTTCAACAAGACCAAGTGCAAGGTCCTGCACCTGGGTTGGAGCAATCCCATGCGCAAATATAGGCTGGGTAAAGAGTGGCTTAAGAGCAGTCTGGAGGAGGAGGACTTGGGGATGTCAATTCATGAAATATTTAAATGAGCCAGCAATGATTGTTGGCAGCCCAGAAGGCAACTGTGTGCTGGGCTGCATCAAAAGAAATGTGACCAGCAGAACAGGGAGGGGATTCTGCCCCTCTGCTCTGCTCTGCTGAGACCTCACTTGGAGTACTGCATCCATCGCTGGAGCCCCTGCAGAAGAGGGACATGGAACTGC
>WBNM01039585.1:172390-221416 GCA_013399055.1 Ramphastos sulfuratus | reverse complement strand
GAAGGCTGCAGGGAGACTTAATAATGACCTGCCAGTGCTGAAGGGGGCTACAAGAAGGCTGCAGAGGGACTGTTGCAAAGGCCTGCACTGATAGGATCAGGAGGAATGGTTTGAAATAAGAGCAGAGCAGATTTAGATTGGATGTTAGGAACAGGTTCTGCACCATGAGAGTGCTGGAACATTGCAGCCGGTTGCCCAGGGAGGTAGTTGAAGCCCCATCCCTGGAGCTATTGAAGGTCAGGCTGGACAAGGCTCCGAGCAACCTGATGTAGTGGAAGGTGTCCCTGCTGACTGCAGGCACCTGGGGACATGGTTCAATGGCCTTGGTTGTGTTGGGTTGACAACTGGACTTGATGATCTTAGAGGTCTTTTCCAAACTTAAGAGTGCAGCATTTTAGTCATAACATAATGGGATGCATTGACGTTATTAATTAGTATTGATTTGTATCCATTTTAGTTTTAGTACCCATTCTTATTTATTTACTTACTTATTTATTTGCTTAAGTATGTATTCATTTCTTAGTAAGGTTTTCAAGACAGGCCAAAAGATTTAACCCTCCAAATGCTTGTTTCAGCAGAAAGGGAGCCTTTGATGAAATGCAGCACCTATCCCTTTGCATTTAGTACATCATTAAGTATTGCAGCAGCAATGTGTAATCCCTGAAGGCTTGCCAGAAAAGCAGCCTACAGTAAAGCACAAGTGTAGAGAAAGACTTTTCTTTTTTTTTTCCTTCTTTTTCTTTAAATGTTTTTTTTTCCCTTAGCAATCATTATACTGCATGTCATAAAAATTCTGCCAAAACATTTTAACACTTTTTTTTTTTTTATCTTCCCATTTTTCTGACATCTAAATACTTTCATAGCTTCTACATACGATAAGTGGGATGCCATTATGGAAACTGATTGACTTAGTAAATTATTCTTTTTTCATATGTCTAACCCTACTAGCAAAGTTAGGAAAAAAAATGAAGCAGGAGCTATAGAAATCTCTTGACAGGTGCAATGATTTAAACATACTGTATTTATTCTTTTGTAAATGATGAATTTTCAAATCTGGCATCTGTTTTTCAGCAGTGTAAAATAACTGTGACTTTTTTCCCTTCGTAATGTTTTGTTTTCTTTGATGTAAAAAAGTAAAAAATCACAGTGCTGCTTTTATTTTTTCCCTATTTTTATTATTATTATTATTGTCATTATTATTATTGTCATTATTATTATTGTCATTATTATTATTGTCATTATTATTATTGTCATTGCTAGTATTTATTTGGGAGCCCAGCAAATCAGCTGGGGAAACCTAATAGCACCCTTCCAGTACCTGAAGGGGGTCTAGAAGAAGGCTGCAGAGGGACTGTGTCCAAACTCTTGTAGTGATAGGATGAGGGGTGATGGTTTGACTTGAGAGCAGAGCAGATTTAGATTGGATGTTAGGAACAAGTTCTGCACCATGAGGGTGCTGGAACACTACAAGAGGTTGATAGAGCAGGTCCAAAGGAGAGCATGAAAATAATCATGGCTGGAACACCTTTGCTATGAGGACAGGCTGAGGGAGCTGGGATTGTTCAGCCCAGAGAAGAGAAGGCTCCAGGGAGATCTCAGAGCAGCCTTCCAGTACCTGAAGGAGGCTACAAGAAGGCTGCAGAAGGACTGATTGCAAAGGCCTGCACTGATTGGATCAGGAGGAATTATTTGAAATGAGAGGAGATTTAGATTGGATGTTAGGAACAGGTTCTGCACCATGAGAGTTCTGAAACACTGCAATAGGCTGCCCAGGGAGGTAGTTGAAGCCCTATTCCTGGACATATTGAAGGTCAGACTGGACAGGTCTCTGATCAACCTGATCTAGTGGAGGATATCCTTGCTGACTGCAGGGGTCTGGACTAGATGAGCTTTGGAAGTCCCTTCCAACCCAGACCATTCTGTGATTCTCTGAAACTGAGCAGCATTGTGGCATCTGTGGCACTGACCATGCTAGGCTGTAACCTCTGCAGATGTGTAGAGCTGCTGCATAGACTACAATTTAAACTGGGGGGGGGGGATGTTAACATTAACTGAAACTACTGCTACCAAGATAATTTTATTGTGTTGTTAAACTCTTGTCTGAGCTTGTGTGTGATGCATTTATCTCAGTGCTTCTCTCGGGGCTGACAATTAGATGTGAAATTCTGTAGTCATAATGAAATGCAGAGCTATTTTATAATTGCCAAGGGTAAAATTAGCAAAGTCAATTATTTTCCCTTAGGCTTTTCCCTGTAGATATTAAAAGGCTGCAAGGTAATTGCCTTAGGTAACACTTTGATTTTTAAATAACATTAAATATAGGAATTGTTGTTGTTAATTCGTAGTAATTTTCCTCTTCTTGCTGCTGCTGTAGAATGTAACTGTAATGATGTTAAAAAGATTGAAGGCTGGTTTAGGGGGCTTCTTGTAGACTGCTGCTCATACTGAGGCTCTTACAAAGATGATGAAGGCAGTGGAACATCTTCCTGCTGAGAACAGGCTGAGGGAGCTGGGGCTCTTGAGCTTGGAGCAGAGGAGCCTGAGGGGTGCCCTCATTGCTGTTGATAAAGATGTGCAGGACAGTGTCGGGAGGACAGAGCCAGGCTCTGCTCAGTGATCTCCAATGACAGGACAAGCTGGAGCAGAGAAGATTCCACAGGAACATAAGGAAAATCTTTTTACTGAGAGGGTGACAGAGCCCTGGAGGAGGCTGCCCAGAGAGGTCCTTGAGTCTGCTTCTCTGGAGATATTCAAAACCCACTCAGATGTGTTCCTGTGTGACCTGCCCTAGGCGGTCCTGCTCTGGCAGGGGAGTCAGACTGGATGATCCCCAGAGGTCCCTTCCAATCCCTAGCATTCTGTGTATGGTATGTGTGACACTTCTGCAATGTTTGCTGAAGTTATGCAAAAGGGTTTGAGGGGAGGTGTTTTGGATTCTTGTTACATATGTATGTGAGGTGCAAGGACTCAAGGTGATTCTTTCCCTTTATCTGCCCACTTCAAATGCTGTATCCAGTTGTGGTGTCCCCATCATAACAAGGACACTGAGTCCAGAAGAGAGCCACAAGGGTGATCCATGGGCTGGAGCACCTCTGCTATGAGGATAGGCTGAGGGAGCTGGAGTTGTACAACCTGGAGAAGACTCAAAGAGTGGAGCCTTAGAGCTACCTTCCAGTACTTGAAGGGATCCTACAGGAAGGCTGGAGAGGGACTTTACATAAGGATGTCTTGCTGTAGCATAAGGGGGAATGGTTTTAAGCTGAGGGAGAGTTGGTTTAGACTGAATTTAGGAAGTTCTTCAGTATGAGGGTGGTGAGACACTGGAACAGTTTTCCCAGAGAGGTTGGATGCCTCCTTTGTGGAAGTGTTCATGACTATGTTGCATGAGTAGCAAAGTCCAGTTGAGAGGCATCCTTGCCTGTGGCGAGGAGCTTGGAGTAGGTGATCTTTGAGGTCCCTTCCAACCTACCCTTTTCTGTGAGTCTGTGATGCTATGATGAAAAAAAAACAGAAAAGCAAACCAAACAAAAAAAAGCAAGCAACCAAAGAAAGCCCAACCCCCCAAAAAACAGAAGAAAACAAAACCCAAACCAACAACAGCAAAAAAAGAAAAAGGAAAGCCCAGCAGAAGAAGTAGTGGTAATGTTCTCTGTGGTTCTGTCTGAGAACTTCAGAATGACTTTCTCTTTCCCACTACCAGTCAGTGAGCTCTTGTTGGAATGATTAAACTGTTCACAGAAGCACTTCAAAATCTGCAGCCTGGAAAGCTTGGAATTGAATTTAAGAATCTTGTCTGTCAAGGCAGAGCTCTGCCAGAAGACTACATTATAGAGCATTGTTTTATTAAGCATTATTTGTTTAGAAATAAACAGGAGCACAGATGCAGTACTTCCATAGTGGATGTATTTCCTTCTGTCAAGTTTATGTATTCCTAGAGGCATAAATGTGCTGTTTACAAAATAGGCTTAGTGTTCCCATAAACATCAATAAGTTATTTATGTAAAGTCTTCCTCTGTCTTCCTGCTGCAACAATCTGAACGTACGTTGTGCTTCAGAAGGGGATTGCTTCACTTCAGCTAGGGCCATGAAGATGATGAGGGGGTTGAAGCACCTCTGCTACAAGGACAGGCTGAGGGAACTGGGGGTGAAGAAGAAAAGGCTCTAGGGAGACCTAATAGCAGCCTGCCAGGACCTGAAGGAGGCTACAAGAAGGCTGCAGAGGGACTGTTTGCAAAGGCCTGCAGGGATAGGGTGAGGAAGAATGGTTTGAAATTAGAGGAGATTTAGACTGGATGTGAGGAACAAGTTCTACACCATGAGGGTGTGGAACACTGCAACAGGTTGCCCAGGGAGGTAACTGAAGCCCCATCCCTGGAGCTATTCAAGGTCAGGCTGGCCAAGGCTGTGAGCAGCTTGCTCTGGTGGAGGATGTCCCTGCTGACTGCAGTGGGGGTTGGACTGGATGGTCTTTGGAGGTCCTTTCCAACCCAGACCATTCTATGATTCTTCTGTAGCATCAAGTGTGGTCCTATGGGGAAGACTCAGTTTAGACCTCAAACAACTTGGTTCTTTGCTGCTCAGTGCAGGCTGTGGAGAGTATCCTCTTTCTGGAGTTGTGCCAGTTGCTCTTTGAATGTAAATTGACATTTTGGGGAATTGACAAACAACTCAGCTAGAATCNCTGGAGAGGGACTTTACATAAGGATGTCTTGCTGTAGCATAAGGGGGAATGGTTTTAAGCTGAGGGAGAGTTGGTTTAGACTGAATTTAGGAAGTTCTTCAGTATAAGGGTGGTGAGACACTGGAACAGTTTTCCCAGAGAGGTTGGATGCCTCCTTTGTGGAAGTGTTCATGACTATGTTGCATGAGTAGCAAAGTCCAGTTGAGAGGCATCCTTGCCTGTGGCGAGGAGCTTGGAGTAGGTGATCTTTGAGGTCCCTTCCAACCTACCCTTTTCTGTGAGTCTGTGATGCTATGATGAAAAAAAAACAGAAAAGCAAACCAAACAAAAAAAAGCAAGCAACCAAAGAAAGCCCAACCCCCCAAAAAACAGAAGAAAACAAAACCCAAACCAACAACAGCAAAAAAAGAAAAAGGAAAGCCCAGCAGAAGAAGTAGTGGTAATGTTCTCTGTGGTTCTGTCTGAGAACTTCAGAATGACTTTCTCTTTCCCACTACCAGTCAGTGAGCTCTTGTTGGAATGATTAAACTGTTCACAGAAGCACTTCAAAATCTGCAGCCTGGAAAGCTTGGAATTGAATTTAAGAATCTTGTCTGTCAAGGCAGAGCTCTGCCAGAAGACTACATTATAGAGCATTGTTTTATTAAGCATTATTTGTTTAGAAATAAACAGGAGCACAGATGCAGTACTTCCATAGTGGATGTATTTCCTTCTGTCAAGTTTATGTATTCCTAGAGGCATAAATGTGCTGTTTACAAAATAGGCTTAGTGTTCCCATAAACATCAATAAGTTATTTATGTAAAGTCTTCCTCTGTCTTCCTGCTGCAACAATCTGAACGTACGTTGTGCTTCAGAAGGGGATTGCTTCACTTCAGCTAGGGCCATGAAGATGATGAGGGGGTTGAAGCACCTCTGCTACAAGGACAGGCTGAGGGAACTGGGGGTGAAGAAGAAAAGGCTCTAGGGAGACCTAATAGCAGCCTGCCAGGACCTGAAGGAGGCTACAAGAAGGCTGCAGAGGGACTGTTTGCAAAGGCCTGCAGGGATAGGGTGAGGAAGAATGGTTTGAAATTAGAGGAGATTTAGACTGGATGTGAGGAACAAGTTCTACACCATGAGGGTGTGGAACACTGCAACAGGTTGCCCAGGGAGGTAACTGAAGCCCCATCCCTGGAGCTATTCAAGGTCAGGCTGGCCAAGGCTGTGAGCAGCTTGCTCTGGTGGAGGATGTCCCTGCTGACTGCAGTGGGGGTTGGACTGGATGGTCTTTGGAGGTCCTTTCCAACCCAGACCATTCTATGATTCTTCTGTAGCATCAAGTGTGGTCCTATGGGGAAGACTCAGTTTAGACCTCAAACAACTTGGTTCTTTGCTGCTCAGTGCAGGCTGTGGAGAGTATCCTCTTTCTGGAGTTGTGCCAGTTGCTCTTTGAATGTAAATTGACATTTTGGGGAATTGACAAACAACTCAGCTAGAATCAACAATTTGATTTTTTTTTTTTTTTAAATGTCATTTAAGCAAAAAACAGTTCTTGTGTCAGGCCTTTTCTTTCCCTGACTGATGGCAAGAGAAGAGGATAAACGTTTCACAAACAGGCTTTTATTAAAACAGTGGAAAATCTTGAACTGGCTAAAGAAATGTTTCCTAGCATCAGTGTCACTTCTCTGGCCTTCTTTTCAGAACCAAGAACTTGTTCTAAAGAACTTGAAGAGTGCCACACAGTCAAGAACCCTGTAGGAAATATCCTTTTAAAAGCAAAAGTCTTGTGTTTTGCAGGAGCATTTAAAACTGGCTAGAAAACCACTGCCAGGAGTCTGGTCTGTGTGTTTCAGCTAAGAGAGGGACAGCTTTAAAAACCAGTAAAGCTCAAGATTAATTCAGCTGGTAAATGGGATTAATGGAAATAGGATTCAATAAGCATTACACTAAAGAAAAATTCTGGAGGCTGGCACACTTAGTTACCTGTGTGACTAATGATGTTTGAGGAGGTTACCAGGAAAGGAAATTGAATTCCACTGTTCTTGGAACTCCTTGGAGTGTTTGCTTCCATTATTTATTAATTTTTATTTATTTTATTTATTATAGAACAATCAAAATCCAATTTCAGCTGTTTACCAAGTTTTGTCCTTAGCTTCTTAGTGTTGCAGTGTTTCTCTGTCAAAAGCAGGAGAATATTTAATTTTAGGAGGGTTTTTTATTTTCAAGTGTGAAAAAAAAAATTCAAAAATTAATGCTTGGGGTGTGTGGAGGGGAATGAAATGCAAGTCAAAGGAATTATTCTCTGTATATTTTATATATATTTATATTTATGAAGAGAGACTAAGGGAGTTGAGGCTCTTCAGTCTGGAGAGAGGGCTCCAAGGTGACCTTGTTGTGGCCTTTCAGTATCTGAAGGGGGCTACAAGAAAGCTGGGGAGGGACTTTTTAGGCTGTCAGGTAGTGATAGGACTGGGGGGAATGGAACCAAGCTGGAAATGGGGAGATTCAAACTGGATATTAGGAAGAAGCTCTTCAGCATGAGGGTGGTGAGACCCTGGAATGGGTTGCTCAGGGAGGTGGTGGAAGCCCTGAAGGTGCTTAAGGCCAGGCTGGATGAGGCTCTCAACAGCCTGATCTAGGGTAGGGTGTCCCTGCCCATGGCAGGGGGGTTGGAACTGGATGATCCTTGTGGTCCCTTCCAACCCTGACTGATTCTGTGATTCTATGATTTATGTTTCTTGGCCATCTAATTTTCCTCTTTGCTTGTGTAGGGAAGTCTTGCTATGTTCTCAAGCCTGCACATCTGCAGCAAGGAGTAGGGTCTGTGAGAGCAGATGTGTGAAAGGACATTGTTTCAGCACTAAAGAAGGCAGGCATTGCTTGTCCTTCTTGAAAGAAATTTGGCAAGGCAAGGGAAGATCATCAAATGGAAATGGGGAAGGATGAGGAACAAAGATGCATCCATTGTTGTGTTCTTCCCAATGCTGTTTCCTGTCTTCCCACAAAAGCTTCATCCTTTCCTTGATGTTCCCCTGGAAAATAATCTGGTAGAGCCTGGAGAGACACTGAGTTACCACTCAGAGACAGAGTGCTCTGTGGAATCAATTCCATTTCAGCTGCTGAGTTTCAACCAAAGCCACCACATATTGAATGGAACACAAATTAATTTCTTTCTTTTTTTGTTTGTTTTTTTTTTTTTAAACAAGAATGAAAAGAAAATAAAAATACATATGCAGTGAACTTTAAACAAAGTATTTCAAAGACAAGTGAAGGCAACAAAGTGACTGAGCTGCTAAACTGATGGCAGTGATGTCTCCTCCTCATCCAGGGTGTTTAAAATCTCCTGCAGGGAGACTGGAGCCCAGAATCCATTCTTTTTACTGTGCTTGAAGGAGTCTGAATCCTGTCTTCTACCTTCAAAGAATGAGTTCTGCCCTAATGTCTTACATTTTGTGGTTTCCCTGCAGTCCTTCTAGCTTTAAGGTTTCACTTTAATGAAAAATGCACCTCTGTTTTGCATTGCATTTCCCAGGATGGTCAACTGCAGGCAGGAACTGGGCTGCTGTACTTTTAATGGTGAACGGTCTGGCCCTGTTCTGTGTCATTCCTTATGCAGAATGCTTTGGGAATTGTGAACCCTGAAATACATCTTAGAAATGAGTCCTCAGAAAACTGCCTGAAAGATTTAGTTTGATTTCAGGAGAAGGAGGGAGGAAATTTGATGTGTGGTTGGTTGAACATCCTGAGTAATTTTCTGAACCACTAAGAAAATTACCACTGTTTTGATTTTTGGTGTTTTTTTTTTCCCCAATCAATATTTAGAAAATCTTGAGCTTGAGAATCGAGACTCAAAGCAAATTTAAAGAGCCTTGAAGGGCTAAAGTTGTGCACTTTTGACAAAGAAGGTAGAATACCAGAAAAGGATGAATTAAATTTCTCTAATCTTCAAACCTAGAGAGCTGAAGTCTTCTGGACTCTTTCATATCTGATAAATTAGAGTGGTCAGAGCATGAATTCTCTCTTGCTGTGGAATCAGCAGTCACATACTTGTGTCCAGAGTTTGCATCATGTTACACACTTAGCCTGCCTAGAGAGTAGGAGAGATTTTGGCTTTAACAATCCATCTCTTTTCCCTATCTCCATCCTAAATGGGTGACCTTTGTGTTGACCTCTTCAAGGCAGAAGAGGTCACATCTCTACAAAATGTGTCAAAGTTGTACCTTCTTAGGGGGTAAAGAAAGAACCCCAGACCCAAGCAGTGGCAGAAGTGTTACAGAAGTGTGTTTGAAAGGTGACATTATTTACATGTGCACTTGTCACTTACCAGGAGCAGGTCGTCCCCTGGGCTGCTCCTAGCCCTGCAGGTGCTCTGGGGGAGCAGAACACACAATGCTCTGGAAGGTGTTGATGCAGAGTGGGAAATGAAACACAGAGTGGAAGTTTGTTTTCTCTCAGTGCAATGTTACTTCTGCTCACCCTGAGTGCCAAGAAAGGAGCAGGCTTCTCAAAAATGCGTGGAGCAGTGGAAGAATAGTGGGCAGAGAGATTGTGAACAAGCTGCCTCTGGTCTCTTTTGAGACTGCTGTTTTCAGGCACTAATTTTGGCACAGTCCTCTCTTGCCTTTCCCAGTCTTTGAACTTGTTTAAAATGGAACTCAGCCTTCAAATGAGAGAGAAGAAAAGTAGTTAGGAGCACTTGATTTTTCACCTGCCTTTCCTGCTCTTCACACCCACGTCTCAGAAAGGTCAGCAAGTGGAACAGGCAGAAAGAGATAGAATCACAGAGTGTCTTTGGTTGAAAGAGACCTTCAAGGTCATCCAAGCCAACCTTTGACCCAGCACTGCAAAACCAGCACTAAACTATGTCCCTAAACACCAGATCCACAGGCTGCTTAAACACTTCCAGGGATGGTGACTCCACCACTGCTCTGGGCAGACCATTCCAATGTTTGAGAACCCTTTTAGTGAAGAGATACTTCCTAATATCCAGACAGAATATTTCCTACTACCCAGATACTGATGAGAATGGAGACAACTCTGATGCTGCTTTTTGCTCTTCCAGTGGCATGCTGCATGCTCTGGGGGAAAATCTCTTTGGGTCCCTTCCAACCCCTGACATCCTGTGATCCTGTCAAAATCAGTTCCCTGTCACTGTTTTCCCCTTACATACAAGAGGAGGCAACACATTTTTCAGGGGATGTTGATTGCTTTCAGATTTTCTGATGAAAAGTGCTTCTTAAGACCCTAGTCAGTGGATCATTGACTGCACGAATACTACTGAATCTCTAAGCATTTTTCTTCCTATATGTCAGCTTGGGATACAGAGGAAAATTACCTGCTTTCCTCATCTCTCATTGCATTCCCCAGCACTCAGGACCCCAGGCCACTGATGTGAAGCAGCAGATGCTTTTCAAAGCTCAGATTAAGGGCTGCTGAAGTTACAGAGCCTCATGCAAGCATCCCACTGTGCTCTCGAAACTGGAATTCCATTCCTGTATGGCCTTGCATTTACCTTAGGAAAATATTATTTTAAACCCAAACAACAAGGAGGTGCTTGGAAGGAAGGGAAGTAGAATTAATGCTAAATTCTCAGTAACATAGAGCGTTCAAGAGGTCAGTAGTATTCAATATATGGATTCTTCTAACTGGTGGATGTGTAATTCTCCTAAGGTGCTTAACAAACACGAAGGGGAAGAGGTACAACTCTTCACAAATGCTTCACTGAGATTGTTTTAAGTCAGTTAAAATTGCCTTTGAGAGTAGAGTTGCACTAAAAAAGAGAGAGGAGGGATGGAAAAAGGAAACCTGGAAGCAGGGTCCTGCTCAGTGTAGGGTTTCAGGCGAGAGAGGAAAAGGTCTGGTTCTCCAGAGCCAGCTGCATTGTTAGGAGTTCATACTATCACTTTGACATTTCGAGTAGGACTCGGTGTCTTTGTAAATTCCTCTTCGTATTACCAGTGTAGGTCTCTGAGCTCAGACCATTTCACAAACCATAACATTTTTTAGTGAGTGATTGATCTGTATTATGTGTCCCAGCCATCAGAAGAATCTTGGGATGTTGCTTGTATAAACTGTAATACAATCTGATCCGGGGCGTTGGGTTACAGACTTTCATAGACCTATTGGCGATACTCGGTCCTCCTGGGTTTGGGAATCAGGCTTATCTGATACCTCAACCAAAAAAAAAAAAAGAAAAAGGAATAGGGGGTAAAAAATAAAGACAAAACCCCCTGCCCCCCTCACTTTCTCTGCTCCCCCCCTTAAATAACTCAACACATCTGGTAACACTGTAGGATCATTGTCCTCTCGGTTCCTTTGCAGCTCATATTGCTACAATATTTCTTGGGTTTCTTGTTTCCTAACGGGCAATGTTGGGGTTTTTTTTTTTTTTTTCCTTTTCTTTTTGAGGCTGTTTTTATAGGTCTTGCAAATTAACCCATATGCATTGCAAGGAAAAAAAAAACAACCAACAAACCAAACAACCAAAAAACAAACCCCAACCAACCCCAAACCCCCAAACCCATGACTTTTAATTAGCACCGTTTCTAAAGTTAGCGCTTACTCTGTGGGTATGAATATGGATAGGAACCAGTGCTCAGAGAGAAAACACACAACCTTTCTGCTAGCACTCAAAATTGGCATTCAGATGTGTTTTTATTATCAAATAAAGGATGCCTCCATGTTCAAATGCCTTTCTCTTCGGGGCTTTATCATTTCATTTCTTGTCGGTGGTTCCAAGAACGATAAAAAACGAAACAAAATCTTTTAATTCAATAAGAGCTCCGATGGATTTTTTTTTTAGCAAGCTGAATCAGATGCAGACTCATATGCATGGGAAATGAAACGTTCAAGAAATGAAAACTTTGCGAGCATCTAAAGGGCTTGCTTTAAGGTGTGCTTATTTGAAATGCCTGCATTTAATTTTACAATAAATCTGGAGTGTTTTGTTCCTATTAAGGCAGTTTATGTGCGCGGCTTTAAATCGTACAGTAGTGCCTGGGAGACCCTGGGCTGCTTGTTTTACATTCTGGATCAAGTTCAGGTTTTTTAGGCTTTGCTTGAATAAAATAAAAAGTCTGAAGCCTGAAGATAATACAGATTGATAAATCTGATTTAAACATTCCCGTGTTGCGAACTCTGAGTGGCTGTGGTGCAGCTGAGCCTGGGGCCATGCACTAAATACATCCACAGTGCGTTCCCAGGGCACCCCGGTGCCGAATGATCACATTTGAAAGGCTACCTTGCTGTGGATTCTGACTTTGCTGTATTAGCCACAAAGATTAGAATTTTAACAGCTCCCAATGAGAGGTATTGTGAAGTATTTACTTGGCAGGAAATAAAAACCAAAACAAAACAAAGCCCAGATGAGGCACTGTCTCATATTCATGAACTGGGATTTATTGGTTCTGTGAACGTCCTTGTGAGAATACACTGCATAATTCTCACTCCAGGGAGAGGGGGAAAGGCTTGTTTTTCATTTATATTAACTCAAAACTTTGATAGAGGAGTTACTGCACAGAGACAGGGTCATGCCTGTGCAGAGTTTATCCCAGTAAATCACTGAATGGCTCAGGTTGGAAGGGACCTCAGAGATCGTCTACTCCAACCTCCCCATCATGGGCAGGGACACCTCTCAACTAGACTCAGCTGCTCAAGGCCTCATCCAGCCTGGCTTTGAACACCCCTAGGGAGGAGGCATCCACAGCCTCCCTGGGCAGCCTATTCCAGAATCTCACCACCCTTGTACTGAAGAACTTCTTCAGCTCCAGTCTAACCCTGCTCTCCCTCAGCTTCAAACCATTCCCCCTTGTCCTGTCTCTAGACACCCTTATGAAAAGTCTCTCTGCAGCCTTCCTGTAGGATCCCTTCAGGTATTAGGAGGCAGTGCTGAGGTCCTCCTGGAGTCTTCTCTAGGCCTTCTGGAAGGAAATTTATGACCATTTATCCTTCTAGAAATCCATCAGTAGCTTTGTTAATAAATTTAGTGATAATTGCACATGTAAGGTGTTTTCTCCTTTTCTTTTACAGGTTGTGGAACTCATTTCAAGTGCCATTGGTGACTTAGTTCAAGGCATATATTATGAAAACTCAAAATCATCTGAGGTAAGAATTAGGTTTTTACATACCCCAGAAGTTTGGTGATGTTAATGTAGGACTGCAATAAATGTATTGAATTTCTCATGTCTGTAAAAGGAGGAGGGAGAATGAATCTGTAAGAGGAGGAGGGAGAGGGAAGTAGGAAATGAGCTGCAGTACTCTAGTGAGCTTCAGCAGTAACATCCTTGTGGTAGCTGTGAACTCTGATGGCAATTTCTAGAAATGCTCAAAGAGGGACCAAAAGTGACCATGCACACATTGCAGGAGTCAGCATGGGCAAAACCAGCGAGTGTCATCGTTTCACACCAAGTCACAGAATGGCAGGGCTTGGAAGGGACCTCGAAAAATCATCCAGTCCAAACCCCTTGCCAGAGCAGGGTCACCTAAGGCAGGTCACACAGGAACACATCTGAGTGGGTTTTGAATGTCTCCAGAGAAGGAGACTCAAGGACCTCTCTGGGCAGCCTCCTTCAGGGCTCTGTCACCCTCACAGTGAAAAAGTTTCTCCTTATGTTCCTGTGGAACCTCCTCTGCTCCAGCTTGCACCCACTCCCCCTTGTCCTATCATTGGACATGCCTGAGCAGAGCCTGGCTCCATCCTCCCCACACTGCCCTGCACATCTTTATCAACAGGAATAAGGGCACCCCTCAGGTTCCTCTGCTCCAAGCTCAAGAGCTCCAGGTCCCTCAGCCTGTCCTCAGCAGGAAGATATTTCGCTGCCTTCAGCATCTTTGTGGCTCTGCACTGGACTCTTTCAAGCAATTCTCTGAGGTCTTTCTTCAACTGAAGGGCCCAGAACTGGACTCAGTATTCCAGATGTGGCCTCACCAGGGCAAAGCACAGAGGGAGGAGAACCTACTCACCACACCCCTTCTTCTACCCTCAGGATGCCATTGGCCTTGCTGGCTCAAATGATCTTGCATTTCTTCAGGGGCAGTTATGAATGCATTCTCACCTGCTCTGCAGTAGCAGACAAGTTACTGAAACTAACCTCACTGAAGCTCTCACTTTCATTGGCAGTAGTTAGGTAGGAAAGGATCACACTGATGAGCCAAGCTCTTCCCTCAGAGGAAGCAAGAGCCTCTAGCAGGGTAGGAGCAATGCATGCTTGGGAGCTGCTCGGGGCCATGGGCTGCCCATGCAGCACTGAGTGGGACCTTCTGCAGCTGCTGTGTTTAACTTGTAAACTTAAGCCTTTGGGGTTGCCCCCAAGTACTCTGCTCAGAGTTGGGTGTTAAAATAGATGAGATTTTTTGCAAAGGAAGTCAAATGTTTCATTTTCCATATTCAGGCAGGTTTTTAAATACAAGTAGAACCCAGATACTGAAAACATCATATTGAAAAAAGCCAGCTGCTTATTTGTGTGTAGAAATAAAGCTCTACAAGTTCAGGTTGCACCAGGGCAGGTTTAGGTTGGATATTAGAAGAAACTTCTTCACTGGAAGGGTTCTCAAACACTGAAACAGACTCTTCAGTGAAGAGGTTGAATCCCATCCCTGGAGCTGTTTAAAAGAGGCAGAGATGTGGTGCTGAGGGACCAGCCTTGGTAGTTAGATAATGGTTGGACTCGATGATGTTTAAGGTCTCTTCCAGCCAAAGTGATTTATGACTCTGTAAGTTCATCTCAGCAATAAAACTGCATTTTATGTTAACCATGGCCCCTGTATAAATGAGAAATGTTGTGAACAGTTTTGGGTTCCTGCCACTGCAGAAGGTCTTGATCTACTTTTTCTTAGTCTTTCTTTTTCCATTTATTTTTTTCTGTTGATATACTTGAAGCACTCCACATGTGTAGGTTGCAAGGGAAGTGTGAGATAAACTAAGCACAGCTGCATGATGTTTACCCTGGCCTGGCCTGGTTACAAATGGCAGACTGGCCTTGTTTCTGTGACTTGTTCTGCCTGAGCAGAGTTGAAAGTACAGCCTGTCCTTTCGGAGGGGAGCCCAGTGAACTCCAAACATAGCCAGCGTGGTGGCACAACAGATAGGAAATTCACGTGGCAGGGTCTGAGCTTTAGTCCTCACAATAGGTAGTGCATGGCTTCTGATGAGACCTAGAACAAAAAGTTCTGCTCTACAAGTAGATCTATAAAATCTGCTGTAGTTCTTTTAAACTCATCCTCTAAAAAGTTTGGTTCCATGCTGAGTATGAGAGATATCCCTTCTGCTTTCCTCACACAACCCTGCTGAGGTAGTGTCCCATTCATGGACTAAACACTTAGCAAAGACTTCCAAATCATAGAATGGTTTGGATTGGAAGAGACCCAAACCCCCTGCAGTCAGCAAGGGCATCCTCCACTAGAACAGGTTGCTCAGAGCCTTGGCCAGCCTGACCTTCAGTATCTCCAGCAATGGGGCCTCAACCACCTCCCTGGGCAGTCTGCTGCAGTGTTCCAGCACCCTCATGGTGCAGAACTGGTTCTTCACATCCAGTCTAAATCTGCTGTGCTCCAATTTCAAACCATTGCCCCTGGTCCTGTCCCTGCAGGCCTTTGCAGACAGTCCCTCTGCAGCCTTCTTGTAGCCCCCTGGCAGGCTGCTATGAGAAGGCTCCCCAGAGCCTTCTCCAGGCGGAACAACCTCAGCTCCCTCAGTCTATCTTAAATGTATCTTTTGTGCACCTTCACTCCATCTCTAGTTGCAATTTGAGCTACATTTCCTAGGGCTAAGAGAAATGCTTCAATCTGCTCTGCAACTAAGTCTCGAATGTCAAACTTTACTTCTTTTTAAGAGTAGGGCATAGGGCTGTTAGTAATGGCATTTGCAGAAGGATCTCTTCTCACCTGTTCTGTTGTTGTCTCTTTTTGAGGCAGTAAAATTGTACTTCATATGTTAAATGTCTTTAATGCAGTCGTTGTAAAGCTCCTCAGTACCTTAAAATAGATTGATTCATCAGCAAGTTGTTTTAAGCTTTACTAGATGTCTACATAAGTGGCAGACAAAAATAACTCTGTAAAATTAACCTTTCTGCTGTGAGATCCTAAGTTCATGTTTACAAAAATCCTACAACAGTTTGTTTGCTACATTTGGATGGCCCAGCAGGAGAACTGACCTAACAACTGACCTTATTTACTCCTAAAGGCAAATAATGGCTGTAATTATTTGACAGCTCTCCTTATCACTTTTCAAACCACTTGCAGTCCTGCAGCCCTCCCATTTTAGTGCTTTCTGCTTGGTCATTCTCCATCTCATCTGTACATGGAGTCATTAGGTCTGTATGAAAGGGGCAAAATAAAGATGCTGTTTAACTTTTCATCTTCATTTGAAGTTGCAGTCCAAACTACAAAGGGTAGGCTTTGGGTGAAAAGACAGCCTGAAGGTCAGGGCTGCCACTTGTGTTCAAAGTTAAAGTCAACTATTCCACCTGGAACACTGCATCCAGCTCTGGTGCCCCCAACACATGAGGGATATGGAGCTGCTGGAGCAGGTCCAGAGGAGGCCATGAAGCTAGTCAGAGGGCTGGAGAATATCCCCTGTAGGGACAGGCTGAGAGAGCTGGAGTTGTTCAGCCTGGAGAAGGCTCCAGGGAGACCTTAGAGCAGCCTTCCAGTACCTGAAGAGGGCTACAGGAGAGCTGGGGAGGGACTTTCTGGAAGGGTTTGTAGTGATGGGGCCAATGACTTTAAGCCTGAGGAGGGAAGATTTAGACTGGATATTAGGAAGAAATTCTTTAGAGTGAGTGTGGTGAGACACTGCAACAGTTTGCCTGGGGAGGTCATGGATACCCCCTGCTTGGAGATGTTCAAGGCCAGGTTGGATGAGACCTTGAGCAGTTGAGTCTAGTTGAAAGCTGCCCTTTAGTCTTGATATTAGGAAGAAATTCTTTAGAGTGAGTGTGGTGAGGCACTGCAACAGTTTGCCTGGGGAGGTCATGGATACCCCCTGCTTGGAGATGTTCAAGGCCAGGTTGGATGAGACCTTGAGCAGTTGAGTCTAGTTGAAAGCTGCCCTTTCCCATGGCAGGGAAGTTGCAGTAGATTATCCCTAAGGTCCCTTTCAACCTAAGCCATTCATTGATCAAACTGCAATCACTGTTCAAGCTTCTGCAGTTGCTGCAGTTGGTATTTGATGTTTGCATTTCTGTTAACCGCTGAAAGGCTCCAGCAAGCAAACGTTTTCAACTCGTGAGCCTTCTGAAAGACTTTTTCCACTGGTTCAGGATACCTTTCTAGAATATTTTTGTCTTAGTTGGATTGAAAACAAATAATTATAAAAAAAACACTGCCAATTTTCAATGTCATCCAGGAAATTTCAGTAAATAGTGATTCTTTTCACTGAGCAGATTGGTTGTTAAAGCAAAGATTGTGTTGCGTCTTCCAAGAGCTCCTGATTTGAAATTTAAAATAAATTGATCTATATCTGAGTGGGAAAGGGAGGGAAAGAAAAAAAAAAAAAAAGACTTGATATATAGGAAACTACTTGAATTAAATGCTCATTTTGATATTTTGCCAGTCATGGGAATTTACACATGCTCTGGGCTGAGTTAAAGTATTAAAACAAAAATACTACAGCAAAATGAAGCGGGAGGGAAGTTTAGGCTTGACTTTGTAAGTTATCATATGCATAATAGCAAACATGTGGTTTCTCTGGTCCTCACTTGCCTTGTAGAAGTTAATAGCATGTCTGAAAGCAGAGGCATTTTGATACAGCTCTGTGTTCCTTGGCATTGCAGAATCCTCCTACTTTTTCCATTAGGCTCAAATTATCCTCTCCCTTGTAACGCAGCACTCCTGGGCGATAGCCGTAAGGGAGGAAAATCAGAGCTGAACGGATGGATTCCATTTCATTTGTTACTGATTTCATGACAGACAATACCTTGCTAGAAAACCATAGGGTCACACAGAACTACTGCTGCCTGATTTCTCAGCCATTTGATTGACGTCACATTGAAGGAAAAGGCTTCTTACATAAGAGGGGTTTTATACTGCTCTTTTAAAGACCTTTTGGCTCAGTGTGTGCTGCAGATTTGGCTGAACTGAGAAATTACAAACTTCTTAACATTTAGATGCTTGACTTGTCAGACCCCATCTGGAGTACTGTGTACAGTTCTGGAGCCCCCAGCACAGGAGGGACATGGAACTGTTGGAGCGGGTCGAGAGGAGGCCACAAAGATGCTGGTGTCAAAGCATACAAGGAGAGAGGGATTTTATTGTGCTATGTTGAAATGCAGGTAGTGGTGCAAGTGACAGGCTGATGAAAGGGTGATATGGAAATGAGTTTGTTAAGATAACTAAGCCATTAGGAATACCTCTTGAAAGTGGAGCTAGAAGGAGATTCTAAGTACCCTGGAGAAGAGAAGGCTTCCAGGAGACCTTAGAGTAGCCTTCCAGGATCTGAAGTGGGCTACAGGAAGGCTGGGGAGGGACTATTGACAAGGGCTTGCAATGCCAGGACAAGGGGCAATGGGTTTGAAGTGGCAGAGGGGAGATTTAGACTGGATGTTAGGAGGAAGTTGTTTGCAGTGAGGGTGGTGAGACACTGGCACAGGTTGCCCAGGGAGGTTGTGGCTCCCTCCCTGGAGGTGTTCAAGGCCAGGTTGCAGGAGGCCTTGAGTGAGCTGTACTAGTGGGAGGTGTCCCTGCCTATGGCAGGGGGTTGGAACTAGATGATCCTTGAGGTGCCTTCCAACCTTACCATTCTGTGATTCTATGAATATTTGCTTTTTTTTTTTTTCCCCCCTATAGCTTCTCATTACTGATTTTACTATCTAAGTGAAACAACTGTAAGCTTTTCTGGGTTTATGTTGGCTTGTTTTTTTTTTTTCCCCCTCTCTCTAAAGAGTACCTAAAGGTGTGACAGCAACATGCATATGTGAGAAAAATTACAAGTCATGTCTAGCTTTGAAGACTCATTAGGAAAATAGACTCATTAGGAAAATAGTGGCATATTAACACCTTGTGAGCTGGAAGAGCTGCAGCTGAATTTGGGCTTGAGGGGAGAAAGGATTGGATTTGTGTTAATTAAAACAGCGTGGAAAGGAATCTGAGTTAATATTTCTGGCTACAAAGGATTTTGGGAAGCGTTGAGCATCTCTGCCCATACAGTCAAGGTAACAAAAGTTCACTACAGGCATTGCTGAGCTCTCTTACCAATCCCCTGGGAAAGTTAATACCTGACATTCTGAATCACACCTTTCTTTATTTTCCTCATACTTTCAGTCATTTCTTGTCCTTAATCTAGGGAGTAGGAAAGGTACAAATCCTCCATCACAACCCTGCATTTACTTAGAGTACTGCATCCAGTTCTGGAGCCCATATTACAAGAGGGATGTGAACATGCTGGAGCATGTCCAGAGAAGGGCCACGAGGATGCTCAGAGGGCTGGAGCACCTCTGCTGTGAGGACAGACTGAAAGAGTTGGGGCTGTTCAGTCTGGAGAAGAGGAGGCTCCCAGGTGACCTTATTGTGGCCTTCCAGGATCTGAAGGGGGCCTACAAAAAAGCTGGGGAGGGACTTTTTAGGCTACCAGGTAGTGATAGGACTAGGGGGAATGGAGCAAAGCTGGGGGTGGAGAAATTCAGACTGGATGTGAGGAGAAAGTTCTTCAGCATGATAGTGGTGAGAGCCTGGCAGGGGTTGCCCAGGGAGGTGGTGGAAGCCTCATCCCTGGAGGTGTTTAAGGCCAGGCTGGATGAGGCTGTGGACAGCCTGATCTAGTGTGAGGTGTCCCTGGGCATGGCAGGGGGGTTGGAACTGGATGCTGCTTGTGGTCCCTTCCAACCCTGACTGATTCTATGATTCTATGAATTCTATGAAGATTTTTTATATCTTTTGTAATCTTTTCTTTTTTTCTTGACTACAAAGGAGAAATTTTAGAGACTTCTCAAGTTTGTTTGGGATTGTTCTTGCTAACTGGCAAGAGGCTGAAGTGCAGCTGTATGCTGGGGTTTTTTTTGGGGGGGAGGGAGTTGTCTTTTTTCTTTCTTCTTCTCCCCAGTCCCTCATGTGGAATCCAGTCGGCTGCTAACGTGCAGTACAATGATACAGTCATTAAGGATCTGTGTTGAATCTTTTGACAGCTGCACGTGTTCTGCATTGTTCTTTTTGAGCAGAAAATGAAAATGTTGTTTGCTGAAGCTGCCAGTGGATTTATTCTGATACTTTTCTCTACTCAGACCCAAAAGAGTGTCCTCCTTTAATTGGCACTGTGGCACTCAGAGTTATCTTACTCACCACATGTCATAGAATCATAGAATGGTAAGGTTGGAAGGGACCTCAAGGATCATCTAGTTCCAACCCCCTGCCATAGACAGGGACACCTCCCACTAGTACAGGTTACTCAAGGCCTCTTCCAACCTGGCCTTGAACACCTCCAGGGAGGGAGCAGCCACAACCTCCCTGGGCAACCTGTGCCAGTGTCTCACCACCCTCATTGCAAAGAACTTCCTCCTAACATCCACTTTCAATCTCCCCTCTGCCAGTTCAAACCCATTGCCCCTTGTCCTGTCATTTCAAGCCCTTGTCAATAGTCCCTCCCCAGCCTTCCTGTAGGCCCCTTTCAGATACTGGAAGGCTACTCTAAGGTCTCCTGGAAGCCTTCTCCAGGCTGCAGAGCCCCAACTCTCTCAGCCTGTCCTCACAGCAGAGCTGCTGCAGCCCTCTGATCATCTTCGTAGCCTCCTCTGGACCCGCTCCAACAGTTCCATGTCCTTCCTGTGCTGGGGGCCCCAGAACTGCACAAAGGACTGCAGCTGGGGTCTGAGGAGAGCAGAATAAAAGGGGCAGAATCACCTCATGTTAGCCTGTGCCCCACCATGACTAAAGGTGACACAGAGCTGCAGTTTTGGTGTTTTCACATTAGCCTTTGCTTCATTTTCAGGAGAGCTGTCTTACAGATGATATCAGCGTAGCTATGTGGAAGGAGCAGGTTTTCCTGTCCCACAGTGCCTTGCTGGCAAAGAGCTGCCAAGCTGCAATGGAGCTAGCAAAGCACAGCACTGAGATTCAGGAGATGGCATTTCAGTATGGAAAGCACATGTCCATGACTCATAAGGTATGCCTTTTCCTTTCCTTCTGGGATCTGTGATACAGACAGGCTTGTAAGATGTGTTGCTCTTGAGCTCTGTTGTGTGCTGCCGCTACGCTGCAGGCTTCTGCCAGCAGGTCAGTGACGGTGAGATTTGACTGCTGCCTGGTGTGATGTTTGCAGAAGCTCCTGGTGTGAAGAGTGCTTATGAACTCACAAAATCACCCTCCTGGCCATGTAGCTTACTTTGTTCAAGGCTCTGTTAACGTTCCTCTAACACATCTTCCTGTAGCAGCTTAAAACTTTACCTTCTCTGCTCCTACATTGTTCCCAAAGCCACTGTCACAGCAGCAGGAGTTGCAGGAGGAAGTGGGTGTTGGGTCTCAGCTGCTGCCATAGAGAGATCTGTACCAAGAGGTTCAACTGCCTGCAGCAGCACACAGCTGTAGTGACTGAAGGACCTGTGTGTGATCCCTTGCGAATAATCTGCTGTGGAGGGAACTTCCAGAGGGAGTAGCTGGAGGATAAGGAGAGAAGTCACCAGACAAGCAGCCTACACCTCTGCAGCAGGAGGATTTCCCAGAGAAGGCCTCTGACCTCCATCAGAAGTCTGTCAGTCCACAGCAAGTTAATCCAAAGGCAAGCAGGCACAGTGTAAAACTCAGATCTTTGGCAGTCTCTTTTTGCTCTAAAGATCTGCTCCTACTGTATTGCACTGCTTGCAAGTACAGATACAGCTTGAGACAGGCAGGCAGAGCTCCCATCCAGCTGAGCTGGTTTAAACAGTTTCTAGTTCCTTCAGGAAAAGGAAAAGGTTTTACAAAGCACAACTTTACTGCTGTGACTAGGTACAGCTCTACCAGTAAGTTGCCTGTGGTGCAGACTGCAGTGTTCAAGTTTGTGTGTGCTTTAATGGCAACATCTTGCCCATTGCCATGCAGCTGTGTAGAGAAAGTATTGCAGCATTTTCCTAGAAAGCTCCTGGCTGTGCAGTGTTTCCTTTGTCAGAAGGAAGGTCGTATTACATCAGCTTCCTTGAGTAATGAGAAGTGGAAAGTATTGCCCTTCACAGATTAAAAACTGATATTCTTCCCATCAAAGACTGGATCATTGTTTCCTTTAGAGTTTTCCTGATTCCTGCCACTCAGCAGTCACCTACCTGGCTGTGCCCCATCACTTGCTCAACTCTCCAAGCTGTCCTTTACCCATTTCTTTGCAGATTCTCTACATGCTTCTCTTTACCACAACTTTCCACCACTGCAATGCTTTCCACATGTTCTTACCCCTCACTTAACTTAGAAAGTTCAACCAAAGTACCAAGTGTCAAAGCAGAAAGTGGTGAGTAGGTATGGAAATAGGATGTGGACCTTGGCTTGGTGAGTAGGTGGATATGTATGGGCTGTTCCTGGGAACTGAAGGAAGATGTTCTTCTCTTTCAGCTGCATTCAGACCTCCAGCCATTTGTTAAAGAGAATTCTAGTGACACTATGGCCTTCAGTTTGAATTCTGCTCCTGCAGTCCTCCATCAGGAATTCCTTGGAAGGGAGGCATGGATTAAACAGATCCGAGAGGTGAGAATTTCCTGGGTTTGCCATGTGTAGCTCTTCCTGTCTGTACTTCCAACCTGCAGACAAACTTTAACAACAGACAGGTCAGCACAGGGGCTACCTCTGCTCTCCAAGGCTTAACACTTATAGAATCATAGAATGGTAAAGTTGGAAGGAGACCTCAAGGATCATCCAGTTCCAACCCCCTGCCATAGGCAGGGACACCTCCCACTAGCACAGGTCACTCAAGGCCTCTTCCAACCTGGCCATGAACACCTCCAGGGAGGGAGCAGCCACAACCTCCCTGGGCAACCTGTTCCAGTGCCTCACCACCCTCACTAGAAAGAACTTTCTAACATCCAGTCTAAATCTCCCCTCTGCCAGTTTAAACCCATTGCCCCTAGTCCTGTCATTGCACTTCTCTCTTCCATGGTTTCAAGAGGGGAAAGTCCAGGGATCTGGCAGTCAAGCTCTGTCAAATGTACATCAGAGTAGCAAGCAATACGTTTGCATGGAGCATGTCTGCTTCTCTGCACTACCAACACAGGCCCAGGTCTTAGCTTAAAGCTACTTTCACTGGCAGCTTACAGCAGAGAACTTTGTATGGTAGTGCTTGGAAGGTAGACACACATTTCCTTCTGCCAGCTTGGCTGGGAGCAGTCATTTTGGATGGGGGGGAAACCTGGGAGACTTGGCTCCCTGACCACTAACAAAATATTTGTGAGATCCAGCTGGCTGCTGTCCTTGTTCTTTGTTCTCTTCATTAAGCTGTTCTTTTCCTCTGATCCTTAGGTGAGGAGGGCAATGAGAACATGATAACTGCATGGTGTAGACCTTTTTTACATACCATGTAGCACAGCATGATTCAGGTCCTGGGTGCTGCTGAAACACAGATTGATAACTGTAGAAGACAGCAGGGAGGGAAAGCAGGGAAAACACCAAAATGGCCAAAATTAAGCATTCTCTTGAGTTCCTGCCTCAGTTGGACATGTTTTGTCTCTCTAAACAGTGGTGATGACTACAAATTGGAAATTCTGCAGCTGTTACACAGATTTTCCAAGTGGAAAGGCTGCTGCCTTCAGTAAGAAGCTAGTTCTGTGCAAGCATATTCATTCAAGATGTGCCTGCTGATGGCTCCTTTCCCTGCTGGTGTGAAAGCAGGACTCTTGGGAGGGAGTCTGTGCCTCCACACAGAGGGAGTGGAGTCTGTGCCTCTGCCTAGCTCTGTGCTCACAGTGGCCAGGTTGCAACCTGCCTTTGTGTACTGCAAGCAAGAGGCAAAGTCTCTTTAGCAGTGAAATTTTGGGCAGTAGCTTACAGTGGTCTGGAGTTAGGAGATCTCTAAGTGTAGATCTTTGTCATTTTGCCATTAGGGTCTGGTAGTCTGCAGTGTGTGACAGGGAATTTTGGAATTCTGCAATCTCAACACAAGGCTCACGTGTGAGTTGAATGCAAATGGGTTTGGATGATTGCTGTTGGAGAATAATGGCATTACTACAGCACAGTGGATAAAAGCTTTGAAACAATTTCCCATCTGCAGAATCTAGAGGAGGTGCAGGACTCCAGGAGTGCCTTCTGTCTGCTTGCTGATTCTCATACCAAAAATGGGCATTATGGAAGCAATGAAGCTGTTCTCTCCAAAGGGGCAGAGAGAAGTAACATGCACTATACAAAAGTATCTACCAGCTGCTGCTTTAGCTCCTCATCCAGGAACCTTCCTGGCTTCTGTTGTTTGAGAAAGGAAAACTACCTTTAGCTGACTTTATGCTCTTTGAGATGTCATCCATAGTCACACTCACTATGTGGCATTCACTGTAGGCCAGGCACTCAAACCATTCTCCTGTTGGCAGCACTCATAAGAGTAGGCTCCTAAGCCACCCTCCTCCTGTGCAGTGTCATTTGTATGGTTTCAGCAGGCAGAGCTCACTCAGTCCCTCTCAGGTAGAATTTTTAATAGCTGAGTTTATGACTTGTGGAAATGACATTGTGGACTTTTAATTACTGCTAATTTTCCTTTATTGTTTGCCCATAAAGCATTCATAGGAAGGGTTGAAGGCAACTCCTCTTGGCAACTTCCTCCTCCTGCAGGAAGGTCTGGAAGTTGAAGGAAGTGGATGTAGAGAGAGCCCCATTGCACCCAGTAGCCTCCACAGTGTTAGGCTACTCAGGAGGCTTGTGGCTGGGAGTCAGCGCTTGTTGTGCATCTCTCAGATGAAAGCAGCCTTTCAGGAGAGGTCAGGCAGGATGGCTGAACTGCTGTGTCTGAGAACAGGGTCAGTAAAGATCAAAGAGTCAAACCACTGTGACCATAAAAAGAGAGGAGAAAAAAGCAAAGGTGCAATTGTACTGAAGAAGGCTTAGGAAAAAGCTCAGAAAGGATTGCTGCTTGGAGAAGCACAACTGCCACTGACTCGAGTGTTTGAGAAATGTTCTTGCTGTGTGCTGTGCTAGGTGCAGGAGGAGGCAAACTGAGCACACCTCCTGATGCTGCTAGGACTGAAAAGTATCTTCCTCACATACCCCAGCAAGTTCTCCACTGCAGGGTGAATCTGCATCCAGGCAATGGTTTGTTAAAGAACACATTTCTGGTGTGCTCTGATTTGCAATCTCACTACCAGATAGATCTATTTTAAAGAAGGTATAAGATCCAACCAGTGTGAATAAAAGTTGGCAAATCAAAGAGCTGGGGATACACAAATAAGGAAGCAGTAATTGGCAGTAGTTTTGCTGCTCCCAAATGCTATCAGGCTGCTTTCTTAATATGCATTCTAGAAAAGCTGACTCTTAAGAAGCTTAATGAGAGTAGTAAAGAGGTTTTGTGGATCAGTCCCCTTTCTCCTTCGGAGAAATCAGGTTTCTTATCTGATGATTTCCTTCCTGTTCTGCTTGCTTTAGTCTCTTGCTGGTTCTTTATTTTGTTTTTCCTCCCTTACAAAAAGTAATTTATTTTCCAAATGTGTGCCACCTCAGCAGCACAGCTTGCAGAGCTGTGCTTGCCACATCGTGTTCCTCTTCAGTGCAGGCCTTGGGTCTTCTCCTTGTGCCAGCTGTCCTGCCTCCTCTTGGCTGCTCTCTGAAGTCCCCACAGTGGACATGGAGAGGCAGTGGTCCTCATCTTTTCAGGAAACACATTGCAGGAGAACTGAGGTTTATGATCTGCCTTGGTGGAAGCCAGGGAGAAAGAAATGGGTGATGCTTTACTCAGTGTGTCTGAAAAGAGAAGAGGTTGGATGAGGTGATGATGACACAGCTGGATCTGACCTAAGGGAAGGGCTTCAGACTGGTTAGGCAGGAATGTTCTGGGGCTGGCAGGGCACTGCCACTGGCATCTTCTTCTCTACGTCATCCTGTGACAAAACTGAGGAATTTGGACTCGATACTTTGGTGCCTCTGGGCAAGCAGAAATTTAAAAATACACCCAAGCTTCTTTCTGTTAGGAGTTAGATTGTTGTTAGGTGCTTAAGGGTGATGCTGATACTTAGAGACTGAGGGACTTAGAGACTTAGAGACTGAGGGAGTTGGGGCTGTCAGTCTGGAGAGGAGAAGGCTCCCAGGTGACCTTGTTGTGGCCTTTCAGTATCTTAAAGGGTCCTACAAGAATGCTGGGGAGGGACTCTTTAGGCTGTGAGGTAGTGATAGGACTGGGGGGGATGGAACAGAGCCGGAAATGGGGAGATTCAGACTGGATGTTAGGAAGAAGTTGTTCAGCATGAGAGTGGTGAGACCCTGGAATGGGTTGCTCAGGGAGGTGGTGGAAGCCCTGAAGGTGCTTAAGGCCAGGCTGGATGAGGCTCTCAACAGCCTGATCTAGGGTAGGGTGTCCCTGCCCATGGCAGGGGGATTTGAACTGGATGATCCTTGTGGTCCCTTCCAACCCTGACTGATTCTATGATTCTATTCTGTGATTCTAATTCTAAACCAAAAGCACATCCAACCTGGGTCTGATAGCACTGACGTGGCCCTGATCCTCCCTTTTGGCACTGGCCTGTGTGCCAATCACTATAGATATGTGGAGAGTTTCTCTTAAGAAACTAAATCCTGTTATTGCTGATATGCAGCAGAGTTTATTTCAGCATCTCATGGGGGAGATTAATAACTGCAAACAGCAAGATTTTGTAAGACCAAAACATTTTGGATTCAACAAATGTCTAACTACAAGTTATAAAAAAAATAAAAAAAGTTAAATTACATTGAGTATCTGCAGCTCTCATCTGAAACAGAGCCATGTTGTGCAAGCTACTAACACATTTGGCTGTATTTTAGGGATTTCCATGTCAGATTCCTAAAGAAAGTCATTTCTGTTTGGAGCAGTAGCTCTTAGAACTGCAGTTTTTATTCTTGCAAGTCTAGTTTGTAATATGTAATGTCCAGGCTAAAAATCTCTGTTTTCTCTTTAAGGCCCAAGGAAAAGGAAATGTAATGGACTACAAGAAGGTTGGTAAATTACATTTAAATCTCATTATTTCAAATGGGGTTTGGGTGGGTTTGGGTTTTTTTTTATATTTTCAAGGATATTCTTGGGAATTGAGAGGAATTTCCTTGTCGAAGTCCAGTTCTAATTCATGCATGTGGATACAGAGGGGGGGAGAATGGTTTCTGCAATTTCTGGATTTTAAAAAGTCAGCTGTACTGCAAGTATCAAATGTAGCTTTTTAATAATGAGATTTGCCATTGCTTAGCCTATTTGCTTCCTAAACATAGTTTTGAAACAAGGTTTCTGATGGCTTTTGCTGTTTTATTCTGCAGTCACTTGCAGCTCAGCTCCCAGCACTGCTCTCTATATATTGTTTATAGATTCATGGAATGGGTTAGAAGGGACCTTAAAGGTCATCTAGTTCCAACCCTCCTGCCATGGTTATTTTTTTTCCTCACCTTAATGCCATGCTATCTATTAAAAAATACATAAATATATGTTCAATAATAGTTTATCTTTCTTCCAGTCACCATTACAACTTCTAGCTAAGTCACCACTGTGTTTGCTACTGTGGCTGCCCTGCAGTAAAGGCAGACCTGAACTACCTACCTTATCTACTGAAAGGAGCTAGGGAACCACAGAGGTCTTAGAGAGGGAAGCAGGAGATGGCTGAGAAGGTTTCTCCTGGTTCAGTAGTGGAGCACAGCTTTGGGGTTTGTAGAAGTCAGTTTCAAAAGTCTGATATCACACCCCTCTTCTGCATTGCCTCATATAAAGGTGGTCATTAGTTATGTTCTTGCTAAATGACCCCAGCAGCCTGCAGCTCACCCCAGCAGCCTGCAGCTTGCCCAGTGCCTGCATACAGTCAATTAGAAAGCATTTTGTGCAGCACAAGTCAGTGCTGCTTTCTGTTTTGCCCTTTGCTATGTTGCTTTTCTATATCACTAGGGTCAGTGTTTTACACGTTGCTCAGTCTTTTTTTTCCTCAGCATCCAGCCCCTCTCTCATCTTTCCATACAGTTGCTGGAATTACTTAAACATTCCTAATCAAACCTGGGGGCTTGTTTCTCACCGAGTCTCCAAAATATTTCCTCTTTAATTTTGTTCAAGTAAAGGTCACAGAATCACAGAAACATCCAGGTTGGAAAATACCCTCAGGATCACCAAGTCCAACCCTACTCTACAAGATTCACCTTAAACCATAGCCCTAAGCACCACATCCACAGGACCCTTAAACACATTCAGGGTTGGTGACTCAACCACCTCCCTGGGCAGCTCATTCCAGTGCCTGAAGGTCACCAAAACTAGCTGTAGAAATTCTGAACATCTGGATTGATTTTTGTCCTCTTAATTTTTATTATCAACCTAATTTTTATTATCAACCTAATTTTTCTTATCAACCTATTTTTTAATATCAACCTAATTTTTGTTATCAACCTAATTTTGATTATCAGCTTAATTTTTGTTATCGACTTAATTTTTATTACCAACTTAATTTTTATTGTCAACAGTGTGCCACTCAATTGAGATGAAAATGCTGTTGCTTTAGTTGAATTGTTAAATATAAGCATAGAAAAATTCTTTGCTGTTTAGCCTGCTTAAGAATGTTTTACCTTGCTCACTGTGCCTTTCAATTAAAATAGTGAGTGGTAATGGATGAGTGAAGGTAAATTTGAGCAATTGAGGTCCACCCATTGAACATTCCTCCTTCAAATGCAAAAGTCTCATCTCAACTTTGAAAATGCTCAAGAATTTTAGATTGTTCTGTGGCTCCATGTTAAATTAAAATGATATCCTTGGGTTTTCTCACTGACCAAAAGACAGAAGGTGCAGTAAATGTAAGTAAGTATAGAAGTGAAATGCTTTCTATTAATTTAATTAGGTCTGAGAATATCAATAAGGGAACTGTGGCTGCAAAATTTTCTTAGTATTTTTGTTTTCCTACTTTTTCTCAATCTTTGTGTCAGAAGGGCTTCAATATCACAAAAAGCTCACTTTAAGGTCTGTGTTTCTGAACATATTTTCTCATGTTAGTAGACGAATGTTTCACCTTCTTTTTTTTTTTTTTCCCTATACCATCACACCACCTCCAGACAAATTATTGATCCATTATTGTGGTGTTTGAAAGTCTCTTCCAGAGATGAAAAAGTACTTTGAGCTCTGTTTTAGTGGTGTTTCTCAGATATCAGAAGAGAAATACCAGTGTATAGCAGGGACTGAATTCATGTATGTCATGGAAAGAGGCAGCAACTTTCCTGTCACCCTCGTGTCTGTGTGGGACTGTGGCAAAAACACTCAAAGACTTTTTAAAATCAAAAAGCTTTTATGCATTTTACGTCTACTTGGTGTGCAAAGCTGTGTGGTTCTCAAACAGCAAAGGGAAATTCTCCAGTTAATTGTTAGAATTCTTTCATAATATTGATTAATAATTCCTCACTGAAGTCAAGGCCCTAATGGTGCTTGGTGCTATACTGACTTGTTAAATGACTGTGACAAAGGCACAACTGATAGCAGAAATGAAAAAGCTAGGAATAATTCTTGGTTTCTGGCCAAGGATCTAGAAAAAGTCTAAGCTAAGGGTAAATAAAGAAATAAATCCTCAGTGTATGCTTATTATCAGTCCAGGCTGGGGGATGACGAGATTGAGAGCAGCCCTGCAGAAAAGCACTTGGGGGTGCTGGTGTGTGAGGAGCTGGACAGGAGCCAGCAATGGGCACTTGCAGCCCAGAAGGCCAGTGGCAGCCTGGGCTGCATCCAAAGCAGTGGATGCAAAGACAGCAAGTTGAGAGAGGGGATCCTGCCACTTGCATGTGGTGAGACTTCACCTGGAGTACTGTGTCCAGCTCTGGACAGGAACCTCCTGGACTGGGTCCAGAGTAGGGCCGCAAAGATGATCAGAGGGCTGGAGCACCTCTCCTATGGAGACAGGATGAAGAAATTTGGGCTGTTCAGCCTGGAGAAAAGAAGGCTTCAGGGAGACCTTAGGGCAGCATTTCAGTATCTGAAGTTTCCAGTCAAACACATCCAGCATAAGGAAGGCAGCACACCACAGAATCAGAGTATTGGAAGGCTGGAGCAGCTCTGCTATGAAGACAGGCTGAGGAAGCTGAGGCTGTTCAGCCTGGAGAAGAGAAGGCTCTGGGGAGATCTTACAGCTACGTTTCAATATCTGAAGGGGACCTACAGGAAGACTGGAGAGGGACTGTTTAGAACAGCTTGTAGTGATGGGATGAGGGACAGTGGTTTGAACCTGGAGCAGGGCAGATTTAGATTGGACATCAGGAGGAAGTTCTGCACAGTGAGAGTGCTGAAATACTGGAACAGACTGCCTCGGGGATGTGGTTGAGGTCCCATCCCTGGAGACATTCAAGATCTGACTGATGTGGCCCTGGGCAACATGCTGTAGTTGGAGGTGTCCCTGCTGAGTGCAGGGGGGTTGGACAAGATGACCTTGGAGGGTCCCTTCCAACTTAATGCAATCTGTAACTCTATGAATATAGAACAGGTAAAATTTTTCAGGGCTAGGAGTTGCCTATTACAAAGGATTGTTCACTGCAGAGCAGATCATCTGAGAAAGCTGAGGTAGGAGCAGGTATTTTCCATGTTGAGGTTCCTTGAGCTTTGCTTTCAGTCATGGATTAGTCTAATTTTTGTACAGTGATCCCTCTGTGTAGAGCTTGACAGGAGCTCTGTGATTGTTCTGGCTCCCCGGCACTGTGTGTGTCTGGAGGCTGCACAGGACAGGCTTGGAAATGGATTGTGACCTTCTGCTGGAATCCTTCCCCTTTCCAGCGGTGTTGCAAGTCAGTCCTAGTGCACAAGTGCTTAGCAAAGCTCCTCTGGTCTTTGACCACTTTAAAGACTTTTGAGGGACTATTTTGTTTCCTGGTTACATCTCAGTGTGTACTTAAGGGAGCGTTACACAGGATGCTAAACCTCTTTACTGAGCTTTAGCATGTGAGCAGTTCGTGTGGGTCCTACCATCTCACAAGGCTGTGCCTCAAGGAAGGAGGAAGAAACTCCTGTTCACAATGCTGGCAAACTTCATCTCTCCCATCCCCACCTTTGCTGCAGCACTGTGGTTGATGGCTGGTTCCCATTCCTTAGAGGATATGTGGATTTAGCTGTGCATCAGGGCCTCAGGGCAAGTTCCTTTCCAGCACACGGTGCAGGAAGGTTCCAACTGAAGTGGAGAATAAAAATTTTATGACCTGGGACTTGGAACACTCAAGTGCTGTAATATGCTTTCAGCTAATTTAATCTTTAAACACAGATAATGAACCCTCTTCAGGTTGTATTCAGATAAGCAGTGTCCTTCATTCTGTATGAGTGCAAGGACCCGCAGGAAATGGGTGACTGTTACAATCTGTTCAGAGCTTGGGTTTATTTTTTCTACATGGTTTAAGTTGGATAAGGTTACACCTGGAATACTTCATCCAGTTTTGGGCTCCCCAATTCAGGAGAGACAGGGATCTGCTGGAGAGAGTCCAGTGGAGAGCAATGAGGATGATTGCAGGACTTGAACATCTCTCCTATGAAGAAAGACTGAAAGACTGAGATGATTAGTCTGAAGAAGAGAAGGCTGAGAGGGGAATCTATAAATATCAAAGGGTGGGTGTCAAGATGAAGGTGCCAGGCTCTTTTCAGTGGTGCCCAGTGATAGGACAAGGAACAAGGGGTGCAAACTGTAACACAGGAAATGCCACCTCAACGTGAGGAGAAACTTCCTTACAGCAAAGGTGATGGAGCACTGGAACAGACTGCTCAGAGAGGTTGTGGAGTCTCCTTCTCTAGAGACTTTGAAAACCTGCCTGGATGTGTTCCTGTGTGACCTGCCCTGGGTGATCCTGCTCTGGCAGGGGGCTTGGAGTCAATAATCTCTGAAGGTCTCTTGAAACCACTCACATTCTATGATTCTGTGATGTATTTGTAGATGAAGTGAGCCAGTGGGCTGGGTGTTGGAGGAAAGCAGGGTTCACAAACCCTGAATCATTAGTTGCTGTAGACTCCTGCCTTCAAGAAAAGCCTTTTTTGTACAGCTGACACAGTGATGTGAGCCATCTGAGGCACACTGAACACTCTGAAATGCTGTCATGCTGCTGGGAGCCCCTGGCTTTGGGCTTGCCTTTACCCCAGGAAGGGGTGGTGGAAGCCCTGTGCTGTTGAAGGTAGCAGCTGAAACCCACCCCACTGTGCCTGTGTTTTCTGACAGCTGTGGGAAGCCATCAAGGCTGGCAAAGGTGTGACTGCTGCCATCGACCTCTGCTGCTGCCACGGAAACAGCGCGCTGGCGGCCCTGGACTGCTTCCCTCCCTCAGAGGCCAGGACTGCCTTGGCCAACATCGTCTATGCTGTGACAAGGTTCCCCTGACCCTCTCTCCCTCTGGGGATGACACTGATGCCCTGCACTGCTGCCACCTCCATTTCCCCATCCCGACAGAGGAGCCTGCACCAGCTGCTGCCACCACCAGCAAAATTCGGGAGGGGGAAAGAAGAAAAACAACAAAAAAAAAGGTCACAGAAGGCTTTTGCTTGTCCTGCCAGAAGCACACTTGAGGCTGTACCAGCAGAAATAATTAATGAGTGCCATTTCTGTGACCTCAGCAAATGGACAGGAAATAAGCTGGTATTGATTGGGCACCGGCGGGGACGGCGCCAGGGCGGAGGGCGGTGGTTTTCCTGCCCCAGGGAGGGATGGAGGGGCGTGAAGATCCAGGTGGCACAAGACGGTGGTTTTCCTGCCCCAGGGAGGGATGGAGGGGCGTGAAGATCCAGGTGGCACAAGAAACCTGCTCCAGCCTGCCCAGAGAGAGCAACCTGCCGAAGCCGGGAACGAGCGTACCTGCCTATAGCAAGGGGAAGGGCAGTCTGGGGAGGGGGGGATGAAGGAGGGGGAAAGAAATCTGCCTAGAGTCATCTCTCCTCACACTGTTTTTGTGTGTTCAAATGTAAAATTAGCCCATGCCTAATGCTTTCCATATTTGAGAACCTTGCTGAGAAATCGTGTCAAGCATGGTAAGCAAGAGCTTTAAAATATTTAATCAGATATTAATTTGGCTCTGTTAAGGGAACTGATTGCCTGGGTTTTGTGCTGTGTGTATATAATGTGTTGCTCTGGGTCAAAAGAATGAGGTGGTTTTGGTGGTTTTTTTCCCAGCTCTTCTGTGGGAGAGGGCATATCCCTCCCTCAGATTCAGCAGTTTGTTTCAGTCCAAGTCTTACACAAAAAGAATGTCCTGGATTTGTGACACTTGTGTTCATTTAAGCCAAATAAATGTTAATTTGTAAGGCTCGCCGGCAGCCTGTGGCAGAAAGGAGGGAGGGAGGCTCTTCTGTGAGTGCAGGCTGAATAAAACACAGAAAATAGAGGGGAAGTTTTGAACCTGAGAGTGTTGAATTTTCAAGTCCAATTACAGACAGCAGCTAAGGTGTATCAGAAGGCTGCAATCTGAGCCTGTCTCTGTGTTGTTCACAGGAGATGATTTCTGTGGTTTGCACGCGTGCAATCCGAGAGTCCCGTTGACAAGAAGGCTGAGTTTACATAAATGATCCAGATTGAGACTCAGCTACCTTTCTTCCTTCTGTGGTGTAATTACAGCCCAATCTGGAGACAGCTAGCACAGCAAACAGATTTCGTTACATGCCTCACTCACACACTAAGTGAAGTTATTTCTGTGAAATCCCCTCCCTCTCCCCCTGTGCTCCTTCCCCCTGTCACACAGTTTGTTTGTCGTGTTGCGTTCCGCCGACTGCAACACGTAAATAAAAACTCTGTCCTCTAAAAACACTGCAAACTCAGCCCTGCACACTGCACATAATACTCTGTCTCAGATCTGCAGAGCTTATACCATAATATTTTCTGTCTCATCATCAACCTTGAGGCACAATCTTTGTTCAGGAGTCCAGAACTCAGGACCTGCCTTGCTGTGGAGAATGGCTTCAACACCAGATCCTTCTTGCTCGCACTTTCCTTCTCATGCCTGCCCTGGCATTTTCTCTTCTCCAGAGACTGGCACTTCTGCTTGAGTTAGTGCTGTTGCTGCAGCAGGGAGGCTGGAGGAGCACCAAGAAGTGTGGGCTAGCCCAGGCAGTGGCAGTCTCAGGCATCTGTCTTAGCTAACCACTGAATATTTTTCACCTGTGAAGTTCCCTGAAGTTCTGCTAACATGAAACATGTGCTCGAAAGCAATAGCTCTGCTCAACCAGAGTAATAGTTCAGGGTTTTTTTTGTTCTAGCTCTGGTTTTTACATATAACATCTAGCAGGAGCCATACATCACCTTCTCTTTGTCTTCTACCTACACTAATTGGTTCCTAATGAGCTAGGCCTGCAAGAAGCTTGGGTCTGCTGGAGATATTCTGAGCCTCACTTTGTGTGAAAGAAATAGCAAAGATCCTGCAAAGCTGCATCCATCTGGCTTAGCTCTTCATGAAAGTACAATTGGTTTATATTTGTACTTCTTACTAATAAAGGGAAATCAACAAAGATGAATGACCCTTTTTGGGTATTTCTATCACCAGAATGCCCTGATTGCTCTTCAAGCTTACTTGTAAAAGCCTCATGACATCAGCAGCATTCCTGATTAGTCTTATATTTGAGAGATTTTGCTTACAGTTGTGGAGAATGTTTTGCTGTCTTGTTTCCTCCAGGTGAACTACAAGCAAAGTATTACACCCCTCTGTTACATTCTGTGTGAATTAGTCACTGCTGTGTGTTAGTGTCCTCCCCACACTTTAGACAGTCTCTAAGCACTGGTGGAACCTGAAAGCTGCCCTGCATTTATTTTTACCTCTTTGGTTCCTTTTCCGAACCATGAGGAGGTCAGAGAGAGGGAGGCCATGGTCTGGGGCATGGCTGAGGAAGGCATTCACACCATGTGCTGCACTTACCCACACACATCTCAGCTGGCCCTCTGATCTTATCTCAGCTGTTGTACTGCTCTGTGAGCATTCCAGGGGTGCACAAAATACAGGGCAAGGTCCCAACTGCTTTTTAAACCAAACCGAATTAATCTCCTAAAATGAGCACATCTGCAGCAGCTGGCAGGGCTGTTTGATAGGGCTGCAGTGGAATGCCATTTAGCTGCCAGCTGAGTATTGCCACCTCCACAGTTGTGGCAACGCTGCATAGGGAGGTTGTTTGGAAAATGAGGTGCTAAGAAGAACAAGAGAAATGTTAGAAGAGACTTCTTAAAGTCGTCTCGCCTGATCTCCCATTTGAAGTGGACTGTTGCCAGCACAAAGTCTGCTCTTGGAAACCACTAAGGGTGGAGCATCCATAGGTTCCCCGTGCAGCCTGTCCCATTGCTGCTCCACTTTCCTTGTGAAATTTTCCTGAAGTCCAACACGAGCCTCTCCCACCATGACTGGTGCCGATTGCCCGTTCTTTGTCACCTGCCACTGCCAAGGATTGTTTGGCTCTGCCATCTCTGCAACCTCCCTGTCCTGCAGTGGTGTGCTGCAGTTGGATTGCCTGGCAGCCTTCTCTGAGCTGCTGGAGTAGCCCCAGGACTGACCACAGAGATTTTCTGTACCACAGAATGTCATGCTCAGCAATAAACACTGAGGATGGGCTGTGGGAGTGTTCCACGGGGGTCTGCTTCTTGAGGACTGTCTGAGTGTCAGTTGGCTGCTGGTGATCGCTTTTGTATCACTTCCTTTATTTTGTTTGCTTCTAGTTTCACCTATTAAACTGTCTTTAACTCAACCCACAGATTTTCTCACTGCTGCCCTTCTGATTCTCTCCCCCACCCTGCTGTGAGTGAGCAGCAGTGAAGTGCTTAGCTGCCATCCAGGCTGGGCCCACCACAGTCCATTTTGGCAGCTGGTGTGGGCATGCAGGGTTCAGGATATGGAGACATATGACTGGAGAACTTCTTGTACCTGCTCAGCTGTTGCTTGGTTGTTCTTTCTGCAGGTTTATTTGTTCCTTACCTGCTCTGTGCCGTGCTCTCTCTCTTGCTGTACACAGAATTTGAGAGCTTGTGAAAGGCTGGGGTTGGTTTTTTGCAGTGTGCCAAACCAGCACACTCTGGGTTGTGTTTTGCCCAGCAGAAGGATGATGAAAGCACTGGCCCTGAGCCTGATCTGCTGTTCAGGCCCTGCATTGCTGCTGTCCCAGTACTTCGGGAACCATCTCGTGGAGACAATTAACCATTGCACCTTTTTCCTCTTTTCCTCTGAGAGCCAATTTGTGGAGGAAACAAAGAACAGAACCTTCCCCTTCATCTCCCACAGGGCAGCTGCTTTCCATCTTGTTACAGTGACTTCAGGATTTTGCACATCCCTGGGCAATCAGGATGCTGACATTGGTATGTCTCAAGAATCTGTTTCCAGCTCTTCCTGAGGTTAGCTGACTATTTAGGGATGTCACATGGGGATGTATCCTGAGGCAGGGTGGTGGTGGGTGGCAAGGTGCATGGCCGCAGGTGTCTAGAGGGGTTTTAACCTCTGGTATTGTGGCACTTGACCCCTGAACAAGTGCAAGATCCTGATAAAGTGACAGAACCTTTGAGAGAAGGACACCTTAGCTATGCTAAAGGGACACAACTTCTCATACCGTGCCAGGCCTGGCCTGGCCTGGCCTGTGCCCACCAAGCACTGTTCAGCACCCTCAAGGCTGGAGGGATTTGAGGACATATGGACACCATGGCTGAGTCAGAGACCCAACTCTCAACCATTATCAGCCACTCCTATAGTCAGGAAGAAATAATGGAAGAAGTCAACTTGGTAGTCATGGAGCAGGAAGCTTCTCCAAAGAGGGAACAGAAGGAGGAGTCAGAGGGGCAGCCAGATGTGCAGCAGAGCAGTCACAGGAACTGGAGAAGGAAGAGCCAGAAATCACCAACCTCTCACCCTCAAGTAAGCTGCAAGGTATGCACCAAGACTGCAGCCATCAGCCTGCTGAGCTGGCTGCTCCAGTGCTGGGGTCCTGGGGCAACAGCCAGGAAGCAGAGGGCAAGGAAGCCCAAGGGGGAGTGGACTCGATGATCTCCAGAGGTCCCTTCCAAGCCGGAGCATTCTATGGTTCTATGATAGTGGTAAGGAAAACCAGCAGCCAGCAGGGGCCTCAGGAGAAAATCACTGCTGCAGCTGCTGTTGAGCAGTTCCCTGGACAGTGTAGCAGGGCTGATGCTCCTGACCCAAGTAAGGAACTTCTGGTTTGCAGTTTGAAGAATCAGGTAATGAATGCTCCACCCAGGGTACCCAAGGAGAGAAAGAGCAAGGTTTATGGATTCAGTGGCCTGGCACCCCTGCTCAGCCTGCTGTGCTTCTGCTGCAATGCAGTGTGTGCAATAAAGAGGGCAACTTTGACTTAGCATCCAGCATGAGAGAAGTTGCTAAAAGACTGAAAAGCTTCTGGTAGTTTAATGGAAACACGGAGGAGGCATTCTCTGGAGGGGCTGGGGAATGCTGCTTGCCCCAAGACACCTCCTCAGGTGTTAGAGCTGCTGGTGAGAGCTCTGCTGCTTTTCCTTCTGAGCAGAGAGGGTTTGATAGATGCAAAAGGCTAACTCAGGCAACTGTGTCACACAGCAGATTTATCAAGGAAGTGGCTTCTGGGTCATCACTGGCTGCTGCTGCTCTCATCAGCTGCTTCCATCTCACAGAAAAGTGAGGCATCAAACTTTTTTATTATTCTTTGTAGTCTTCAAAGTACTTTTTACCTGCAGAGTGTCTTATGAAAAATAAAGAGCTTTTCAGTCTCTCAAAGCAGTTCAAAGAAAAAGAGTGTTTCCATCTCTGGAAGTCATCTTTTTTTTCCTGATGGTCTTTGCATTAAATTATCTTTTATTTCCTTCCAGAAACCGATCCCTGAAACGCATTAATTATTTACATAATTAGCATTCACATGTTCCTGGCTTCGCTGGAGCTAAGAGAACGTAGCCATTAAGCTAAAATTCTGATGGCAGACACCTTTAAAGTAACCCAAAAGATAAAGCACAAAGCAATGCTGCCAGTAGTGAAGAGGAGGGTGGCAAACAAGTTGGCCATTGATACAGCAGAGCTTCGTGCAAGCAGCTTTGTTGGCATCTTCAGCCCTGGGTACTTGTGGCTGCCAAATTGACAGGCACGGAGCTCAGGCAGAGGGATGCTCGGGCAGAGGGATGCTCGGGCAGAGGGATGCTCGGGCAGAGGGATGCTCGGGCTCCCCCACGTGTAGGAGAATCGTTCTCTGCACTGCCTGCAGCTGACTTTGATTCCTTGCTGTTTGCAGAACGCTCGTTTTCAGGAGACAGCTCTCGAGGACAGGAAATGTCTTTCTTCCAAGCAGAAACAGCGACCAGACAATTTCCTTTCCTTACCACCCTGGGAGGTGACATTTGACAGGATTCTACCAACTCGGTGTGGTGAAATTGCACATTGTATCTGCAGTAGGAAAGGGGGGATTCTATCACACCAGTGTTGCTCTTGGCTGACAGTGACAGGCAGGTATCCCACTGACAACTAAAACAGTGATTCTTGAATTTATCCTCTCTCTCTTTTTTTTTTTTTTTTTTTTTTTTTAACTTTACTGTACTTATAAAATTCAATTTCAGACATATTCTTATAGGAAAATTGCAATTTTGCAGCAACATCATAAAAATAACTCAGTTTAAAATGTTCTTCTTTATGCTGTGCCACTTTGCTGTCCTCCCTTCACCCTTTCCCACAGATAACAAAGTCTACAAATACTCTCATCAGTAGAGCAATGCTCAGCATTTTTAGTTTTAAAATTGTACATGAAAATATTTTATTTGCACTGAAAACAGTATCCTAAAACTAGGCTTCTTCTATGCCTTCGATGTTTAGAACCACAGAATGGCTTAGTTTGAAAGGGACCTCAGAGATCATCTACTCCAACCTCCCCATCATGGGCAGGGCTGCCTGTAATTAGACTCAGATGCTCAAGGCCTCACCCAGCCTGCCCTTGAACACCTCCAGGGAGGAAGCATTCACAACCTCCCTGGGCAGCCTATTCCAGAGTCTTACCACCCTAGTGCTGAAGAACTTCTTCCTCAGTTCCAGTCTGACCCTGCTCTCCCTCACCTTCAAACCATTCCTCCTTGTCCTGTCTCTAGACACTCATGAAAAATCCCTCTGCAGCCTTCCTGTAGGATGCCTTCAGGTACTGGAAGGCAGCTCTTAAGGTCCCTCTGGAGTCTTCTGTTCTCCAGGCTGAACAACCCCAGCTCCCTCAGCCTATCCTCATAGCAGAGGTGCTCCAGCAAATGACTTGCATCGGCTGCAAGGTTCAAACCTTAGCAGTTACTGAATGTCAGATTACAAAAATGAGATGTTATGTGGAAGTAATTAGAAAAACCAACCCCAAGTACAGATAGATTAGATTACATTAGATGTTGTTTTTTTTTCCCCCCCTCCAGCACAACATAAACACTGCTTTTAAGAAGCTTTCCTCTCTGTGGATGAGTGTGGCTCTTTCTATATGCAACCAGCTTGAGCATGATTGGGAAATGAAGCCTACCCCCTCTTGGCTAGTTGTGATGAAAGCTCTCCAACTTGCACATTGTGTCTGAACATTTCTTCATTCACAGCATGTGCCCATGGAAAACTGTTTTCTGTTTGCAGCATTTCAGCTGTACTATTTATAAGCTGGTTGAACAATGCTAACCAGAGGCAGTAAAAGGTGTGCATTTCATATGCAAATCACTAGCAATAATTTTCTACAATTACACTTAGTTGCCTGCATCATTATTTTCAGCACCAGCATTAAAAAAAAAAAATAAAAATGGGGAGGGGGTTTAGCAGGAGAACATTACAGAAAAGAAATTGTCTGTATTAGTGAGACACTTTGACTCAGGCTTGTGGCTTTTATCAGCCTCTGGAAGTTAATTTGTGAATGTTTTATATCAGTGTGCAAAAGTAATCCCTACCTCTGCTCAGGTGCTGGATGCTCACAAGGTATAGGTGGGTTTTAGATGTGCATATGCTAAGCTAAGCTATTTTTGCAGGAAAACCACCAGATTTTAAGCACCTGATGTTTCTTAAAGGCTGCTGCTGCTAAAAATGGTCACATTGCTAATGACTGGAAGGATTCCTTATACAAATATCTAAGAAAAGTAATTGGATTTTGTCACACTTGATTGGATTTTGATCACACTCTACTGCATTTCAATCACACTCTATTAAAGTTTGGACCAGAGGATCCTTGGGGTCCCTTCCACCCTGGTATTCTGTGATTCTATGTGATTCTGTGTAGTAACAAACACCAAGGAGGATTCCTGTTCTTACAAACTCAGGTCCCCACACCCCTATTTCTTATTAACAAACACTAAGCAAGGTTGGGAGGTTCAGTTCTTACAGAACCAAGTCCCCACACTTCTATCTCTTTTTTTTTTTTTGTTAAAAGATCACTCCAGGTTAAAATTTCTCAGTTTCAAAGGCAAACTTCTGTTGGATAAAATGTATTTGCTGTTGAAATTCTTAAAGTTTTAAGTCATTAATCTAGGGTGTGACTGGGTTATAACTAGATGGGTTCAAGTATGTAGTAGCCATGAACCAGAGATCAGAAGGGAACCACCAAAGGAGTAGCTTCAGGAATAGTTCAGGAGTAGATTCCCAACAGCAATGAAGCTAAAGACCCCAAAGGATTAGAAGCTGCTGCTAAGATGTGCTTGTGAAAGGCATTGGGTAACCTGATGGCCATGAGGGAAAACAGCTGGGACTCAAAAAAACCTAGCAAGGCTGTTTAGTTTCAAGGTGCTGAAGCCAGGAGGATTCCTTCTACAAGCTGAATACTGCAACTTCCACTTGCAAAAAAAAAAAAAAAAAAAAAAAAAAAAAGGGGGGGGGAGGGGGAGAGAGAGAAGGCTTTTCACATGGGGGAAAAAAATAAATAGCAAAGCCACCAAGTCCTCAAAGAAACCATTTTCCTGCATTGCTTACCAGGTTTACTTTGTTTTAATATTGTAAACATTTGACCTTAGATATCTTAATGAGGTATGAGGCTATGCAGCAGGTCCAAAAGACTTCTGTATGTAATGGGCAGGACATGGAACTGAGTGGTTGTTAAGCACACAGCAGTGTGTGCTGTTTGCACTTGACTGGGGGATGTGGAGATGTAAAAAGAAAAGGCTTTCCATGCTATATTTACCTTTTTTTTGGACACACACACACACATAAGAGAGAAATTTGAGAAGCAGCCTGTTGTGGGATAAATGTTTGATGGTTCAGAGTTAGTTCTGGTGTGGATGATACAAAGGCTGTGCGTTAAGTGAGCGTTACTCCCTTTTTAAATGCAAAGCTGGGAGATGGCATACAATGGCACAGTTCTTGGCTGAACTAACTGGAGTGAAGAACTGTGATTTCATTGCCAAGAGATTAAAAGAGGCTTATGTTTCCAAGAGTGAAATTGCTCAGATTTGTCAGTTTTTAAACAGTCAGGGATGCAACTGATGCATAATAAACTGCTGCAGCACAGAAGGAGGGTTTTGGTTGCTCACTGGGTTAGTTACTCTATTCTTGAAGCTCCTTTACATTTCTGTTCTACTCCGTCTTCTACTGCAGCTTTGATCTGATTTTTATTTTAAGCTGATACATCAAACAGAATCAGAGAAACACTCAGGTTGGAAAAGCCCCTGGGGATCACCAGGTCCAACAGATATCCCTACTCTGCTGAGTTCACCCATAAACCGTATCCCCAAGCACCACATCCCAACAACCTTTAAACACATCCATGGTTGGTGACTCCACCACCTCTCTGGGCAGCTCATTCCAATGCTTGACCACTCTTGCCATGAACAAAATGTTTCCTAATGTCCAATCTAAACCCACCCAGCTGCAGCTTGAGGCCATTCCCTCTTGTTCTATCACTAATTACCTGTGAGAAGAGACCAGTACCAGCCTGTCCACTAGGTCCTTTCAGGCAGCTGGAGAGAGCAATGAAGCCTCCCCTCAGCCTCCTCTGTTTCAAATTCTCCTTCCTTTGGTGCTTGACTGTTACACATCTGCTGTCCCCTGGTGCTACTTCAGGCTGGGAAAAGGAATTTTTATAATGAATGTTCATGTTGTCAAAACTCTTACTGTGAGCTGAAGTATAAGATTTCCAACCCACGTGCACTTGAGATGAACTGGTTTGTTCTCCAAATCCAGAGATGTCCTGTGGATGCTCTGTTTTGATAACCCTTGATTCAGCAAGAAGTACAGTTGGGATGTTTCCTGCCCATCTCTGTGCAGTCTGCCTAAGCAGTGAATTTGAAAAGTTTCCAGCACCATCTATCGTTGTCCTGGAGAAGATGAATGAGGAGAGGCTGAGGGAGCTGGGGTTGGTCAGATGAGAGGAGACTTAGAAGGGACCTTCTCACTCTCTACAACTGCCTAAAAGGAAGTTGTAGTCAAGTGAGGGTCAGGCTTTTCTCCCAGGCAACAAGAGGGCATGGCCTGAAGCTATGCCAGGGGAGGTTTAGGTTGGGTATTAGGAAGCAATTCCTCACAGAAAGGGTGAGTAAGCACTGGAGTGGACTGCCCAGGGAGGGGAATCACCATCCCTGGAGGTCTGTAAGAAAAGATTGGATGTGGCACTTGGTGGAATGGTTTAGCTGCTATGGTGGTGTTGGGTCATAGGCTGGGCTTGATGATCTCAGAAGTCTTTTCCAGCCTCAGTGATTCTGTGATTCTGTGTAGTGTTGCCATAAAACTGAAAAAAAAAAATTAGGAGAAAAAAAAAAGGTAAAGGAAAAGAAGAGAAAGACAAGAAGATCATGTAACATTTTTTTTCATCTCAGAGAGAGAAAAAAAAAAAATATATTAACTGGCATCTCATCCAGTGTTTCCCAACCAGTTGCTGGCAGAACCCTCCAACAGTGCTTGCAGCCACAGGAAGTTTGAAAGCGTAAATGAAGCTCAGGTGTCTGCCACTGTTGTTCTCTGCCTGGGCTCTAGCAATGTGTGGATATTGCCCACAGCACATTGCTTGTTCAGTATTGTAGCCTGTGGGCCAACAGGACTTCCAAATATTCCTGTGCAATATGTCCATGCATGTCCTTCTTTAGTCTGGCTGCCAGTGTGTGAACCTGGTTATTGTGTTTGCCTCATTTGCCATCAAGTGTTTCTGGGTTCATAACCTCTGGAGTGCAGACCATGTTGCACTGCAAAGCAGATTCAGTTATTCATTGGGCTGATCTGTTTTATTTTTTAATGGCACTTCAGGACATGGTTTAGGGGTCATGGTGGCCTTAGGTCAACATTGGACTCAATGATCTTAAGAGGTCTTTTCCAGCCAAAACAATTATATGATTCCATGATTCTCATTTTGTGAGTCTATGATTAAGATTCCCTGGAAGTCCTAAAAATCACTTTGTTTTTTAATCTTAATCCAAGGCAAAAGATTTCAAAACCTGTGTGCTGTTGTGGGTGTTGGTTGGGGGTTTTTTTGTTGTTTTGTTGTTGTTGGTTTTTATTATTTTATTTTATTTGCAAACCTATTCAGACTCTTTGAAGTTTATTTATATCAAATACACACCTAAATAATTTCAGGTGAATTCTAAACTCCGTCTTCTAAGTACCTGCCCAATTTTGGTGAGTCAGTGCTTGACTCCTGACAATGCACTCACAGTGTGAAAGAGTTCAGCTGGATACCTCCCTGACTTCCCTGGAGAGGGTAATCCAGCCCATCTGAACCCTGGCCAGCACCCAGGAACCCACAGCCAATATTATCCTCCCTCCACTAGGCAGTGCCCAGGGTGAAGCACCCTTCTAGTGGCAGCTTCCCAACCACATGTGGGTAAAGGAATCATGCTGTGTTCCATCAGACAAGTGCTGGGCTCTGGGCTGCCTTGCCAGTGTGGGCACCTGCCTCTGCCTGTTGCAGCCAGCAGCATGGGAACCACCAAAATTCATTGTGAGAGTGGACAGAAGGAAGCCTGGTTGCTGGTGAGGGCTTGTCTTTTGGGGCAAGGGGCTTGTTTTCCCATTAGGGTCTTCATGTAAAAGCATGTGAATTGCAAAGACCTGGCTTAGGACACCAGAGTGTGCTCACCACTAAGGCTGTTTCTCTTTGCTTTCCTTCCAGACCCTGTGACGCTGGGGTCTGGCAGTAAGGTGGCCTAGTTTTAAGATGTGTGGCAAAGTGATAGATGATGTCCTAGTACCAAAGCAATACTTTTCACAGAATCAAACTGCCACAATTCTTTGGTGCTGAAAGGGCTTTCAGCATCTGATCACAGGCTCACAGGATGTCAGGTTGGAAGGGACCCAAAGAGATCACCCAGTCCAACCCCCCTGCCAGAGCAGGACCAGACAATCTAGCTCAGGTCACACAGGAACACATCCAGACAGGCCTGGAAAGGCTCCAGAGAAGGAGACTCCACAATCTCTCTGGGCAGCCTGTGCCAGGGCTCTGAGACCCTTCCAGGCAAGAAGTTGCCCCTTGTGTTGAGCTGGAACCTCCTGTACTGCAGCTTCCATCCATTGCTGCTTGTCCTATCCCAGGCAGCAAGTGAGCAGAGCCTGTGCCCCCCCCTCCTGACCCCCAGCCCTCAGATAATTATAAACATTGATTAAATCCCCTCTCAGTCTTCTCTTCTCCAGATTAAGCAGCCCCAAGTCCCTCAGCCTCTCCTTACCAGGCAGTGCTCCAGTCCCCTCATCATCCTCATAGCCCTCCTTTGAACTCTCTCTAGCAGGTCCCTGTCCTCTTCAACTGGGGAGCCCAAATCTGAAGGCAGTGCTCAAGATGAGGTCTCATCAGGGCAGAGCAGAGAGGGAGGAGACCCTCCCTTGCTCTGCTGGACACACTTCTTAATGCACCCCAGGATCCCTCTTGGCCAGGTGCCTGTTGGCCACCAGGGTACATTGCTGTGCCATGGATGTTCTCCACCAGCACTCCCAGGTCCCTCTCCAGCAGATCACCTCCCAACCATGCCACGACTCTGCTTACTGAGTGCTATAGGGTATAGGATCAACAAGAAGTCTTGTGTTAGAGTCATGCTTATTCCAAATCTGTGTGGCACAGGAAGCAAAGAGGCCTCTCCATTTAGGATCATTGTGCTCTGTGTCGTTGTACCACCCTTCAGCATACTGAGCTGCTCTGACTCCCAGCTCCAGCCTGCCGCAGCGACCAGCACTACCAGCTCTGCCACCTCCCTGGCAGCCACTGTGGTTCCTCACCGCTGTCCAGAGGAATCTTTAGCTGACTAGATCCTTTGAACTGACATAGAGAGGGCATTGTCCAAGGGGAGGGCCTTGCAGATTCTATGGTTAAATATCTAAGCATCCTCCATAGGCCACCCTTATAAAGCCCCATACAGCTGCAAACAGCACTTCCAGCTTTCCAGGGGCTCAGAACACATTATTTTGCTGAAGTCTAGTTGGAGTTTGGTTGGGTGAGTAATTGTACTCACCCATTGTACTTGAGAGCCACGGTGATTTTTACCTAGAGAGTTCTCTTGCTGGAGCACCATAACTCCCCTCCCTGGTGACCTGGAATTTTTCAGAGATTGCCGCAGTGTCACTGAGTGGTTTTTGAGCCAAAGGCATGAAGAGGGGGAAAAAAAAAAAAGAACATTTGAATAAATGACTTGTGTAGCACAAGTTCAAATGGTGAAAAAAAATGGGACTTGTCTGGCTGGGAAGCCAATCTAAGCTTGCTACCTGCATTGCCTGAAGACAACTTGGCTCGCTCCCTTTCCAGTGAGTGCTGTTGCTGCAACAATATGCTCGTGCTTCTTTATGCTTAGCTGAGGCCCTTCAGGTCTCCTCCTGGGCTTGGGTCCCTAGTAGCTACAATGCCTCGGGCCAGCACTATAGAGCAGAAACGAGGTGGAGTTCAAACTGGCAAGTATTTTCTCAAGGGCTCTGAAATTGAGTTTGGGATTCCACTGAGTTGCCTTTGCCTTATGGTTGCTTTTCCTTAATCCCACTAAGTAGAGCATTCAAGTAAAACCCAACTGAGATCTAGCACTACTTAGCAGCTGGGCCAGGTGTTAAAACATGTTACCCTTTAAGTAAACCTTCAATTAGCCTCAGAATAAAGGGAGAGGGCAAATCGTCCTAGTGCTAACAGACTCAGAAAAGTTCCAAGGAGGTGATCTTGATCTCTACAGAGTGAAGGAATTGCTAACTTCAGAACACTTGTCTTGCTAATGAGATGAATCCTTCACTCAAGTGATTCATGCAGGAGTTACAATGCTGGGAGTTCCTGTTTTTAAGGGCTCCTTTAAGCAGCTGGCTATTAGTAACAATAATAAAAAGAGCAGTCAGAGTTAAAATCAACAAACTATTACCTGTTAGGGTCGCTCACTGTAAACCTGCTGAAAGCCCCGAGTGCCAAATGTAGAAAAAGCAACATAAGAACAAAACTTTAGAGACCTGATTCTGCAGGAAGCACTGAAAATCTGAAACGGCCAAGAGTTATTTATTTATTTTATTTTGAGAGCCATTCTTTGAATTGTTCAGTTCTAAGGAAATAGGAAGTATCTAGGAAAGTGCTGAGTTATTTACAGGGCAGAAGATTGATCTGATTTTTTTTCCAGACAGCTAATTGATTTGCATGGGGTTTATATTTGCTTTAATAAACCAGAAGCAAACAAAACCCACCCCAAACAAGGAAAAATAAAACACAACAGCAACAACAAAAAAACCCAAAATAACAACAAAAGACAAACAAAAACCCAACCAAACAAAAAAAACAACCAAACAAAAAACCCAAACAAAAACTTAGGCTTATTCCAGAGCAATTCAGTTGCAAAGGCAAGAAACAGAAGGTTTATCATAGAATCACAGAATGTTAGGGACCTCTGGAGATCATCCAATCCAATCCTTCTGCCCAAGCAGGATCACCTAGGGCAGGTCACACAGGAACACATCCAGATGGGTCTTGAGAGCCTTTAGACTTCTAACAATCTCCAGGCTGTTAAATTCGCAGCAGTTCTCAGAGCTCTTGTGTTCCACCTGCACATTTACTTGCCTGCTGTGTACTCTCCTTGCTACTTCTATTGGACACATGCTGGAATCCCTCACCTGTCATGGCAGGATGCATCCTCACCTCTTTATTTTATAATAAATGACTTTTCTGAACACCTTTAGACAACTCCTTTCACTCTGGCAAAAAGATGAAACAATTACAATATAATTAAAGCACTTGGCTGTGTGCTTTTATTAAAAGGCAAAACGAATCTGTTCAGTAGGAATGGCAGCAGAGCAACCGAGCTGATTGTGTAAGTAAAACACTTCAGGAGAAGCTGTCAACTTTTGATATGCTGCTAACTTAAGAGTCATTACATATAGCCAAAAAAATAGAACTGCCATAACTGGCCACAGGTTACAAAAGCAGACTTCCCTCTCCCACAGTTCTATATATTTGTTAATCTCTGGGGAGCTGTTTGTTTTTCCACAAGCTGTTAGCAGAAAGGGCACCTACAATTTGCCAGCCTGATGTAACAACGACGTCTCCTGTGCTCCTGTCAAATTCAGGGGAGATAAAATCTACAAGGATAGTTAATTAAAAGAAGAATGTGATCTCTCTTTTATAAATCACCGCTGCCATCCGCTCCCCACATGTGAAGAGTGGAAACAGTCTCTTGTTAAATGGGTGCAGGAAAAGAGCATCAACTCTTTAACCTTGGATGTGAATTAAACCAACTGACTGAGTTCACTTTTTTTTTTTTTTGGCAAGTACAGGCACAAGCCTGAAATGGGCACTAACCGCCGCCTGGGTTTCTACTTGGCAATAAATGCAGAAATCCACATTAATGCTGCTGCGGCCAGCTCTGGGCCCCCCAGTTCCAGAACAAGGAGATACTCGGGAGAGTCCAGTGAAGAGCTACTGAATAGGGGACTGGAACTTAGCAAGAAGCTGAGAGAGCTGGAGGACCCTGAGGGACATCTCATTAACGCTGACTAAAGGGTGAGCGTCTCAGGAGGACGGAGACAGACTCTTCTTAGTGGTGTCCAGTGACAGGGCAAGGGGCAGTGGACACAAATGAACACAGGAGATTCCACCATAAGAAAAAATATCGCCACTTTGAGGATGGCAGAGACTGGACCGGGCTGCCCAGAGAGGCTATGGCGTCTCCTTCTCCGGAGATTCCAAACCCACCTGGACGTGTCCTGTGTGGTTTACTGTGTGTGATCCTACTCTAGCAGGGAGGTTGGATTAGATGATCTCCAGAGGTCCCTTCCCACCCCCACCACAGCTGGGACGCTGTGAAAGGCAGGCAGCATTTCCACGGGTGCCTCCGGCCAGCCGCGGCGTTGCTGGCAGCAGCGGCAGCCGCGGGGCCAACCATACGCGGCCGGGCGAGTGGCCCGCGGTAACTGCGTGCGACTGTCGCCAGCGATCTGCGTGACTCTCTTCGCCTTTCCCCACGCACTGGCGGTGCGACTGCCCCGGGGCTAAATCACGGGCGTGGGGATGTATTTACAGGCTTCACGGCCAGTGCCCAACCAGGGGCTGGGGAGCGACCGGGCTGCCCCCTCCGCTGGCCCGGTCGCCTTGGGATGAGCCGGCTGAGCTTACCGGGCGGGCATGGCTGCCCACAGCCCCGAGCGGCGGCGAGACACGAGGGGGCCCGTGGGCAACGGCGGTTTCGAAGGGCGCTAGGGGGCTACGCGGCCACGTGCTCGCCACCCCCCGTCACCGGGCACAGCGTGCCCCTTCTCCAGCCCCCCGTCACCGGGCACAGCGTGCCCCTTCTGCCGCCTCCCGTCACCGGGCACAGTCTGCCCCTTCTGCCGTCCCCGCTTCCCGCCCGGTGGCCGCTCGGTGCCCGGCTGCCGGGGAGGGCAGCGCACGCGCACACCTGCTCCCGCTGTTCCCCGCGTGCACGTGCGCGGCTTACGGGTACCGGAGCCGCGGCCACGCGAGACCGCGGCCGCTGCTGCCACCTTGGCCCCCGCTGGGCCGAGGGCACGATTCCACGCGGCGGCCGCCCGCGGCGAGCGTGCCGCCACCCCCGGCTCGGGGCCGGTCCCCGTCACCCCCGCTCGCGTCCCCGAGCTGTGTCCCCACGTGCGGCCGTGGCCGCCGCGCTGCCCGCGGGTGTTGGAGGACGGGAAAGGGACATCGCAGCGCGGGCGGTGCCCAGCCGGAGCGGGGGGGAAGGGGGGTGCTGGCAGCGCGGCGCCGAGTGGGCGGCGGGGGTGGAGGGGTCTCCAGTGGGAACCGCGCGTCCCCAGTGGCAGCGCCGGAGAGGGCGAGGGGTGGGGAAGGAGGGGGAGGGGGGAGAGCGGCCTGCTCCTCCCCCCTCCCCTCCCGCCTCTGCCCCTGCCCCGGGGCGGCGGGTGGCGCTGGCCGCGGCGGCTCGGGGCTCAGTGTCCTTGTGCGGAAATGACACACGGTCCCGTCACGTCACGCGAGAGCGCAGCGCGCGGACCCTCGCACACAAAGAGCGGGGGGGGGGGG